>VUQH01033375.1:12666-35033 GCA_015106775.1 Etroplus canarensis | reverse complement strand
AGTCTGTCATATTTAGCTCTCAAAATAGAAAGGTTTTGTAATTTCCCAGGGTCATTGTTTCTATAAAACTCCTCCTCTGCTTTTTTAATTTGGTCTTCTAGTGTTCGTAGTTCTTGATTATTTTGTTTAGTTTTTGAACTCGTATAACTAATAAAGTGTTGGCTAGTTACCCACTAGCCACGGGCCTAGTCTTAAGGATTTTTTTTGTTTTAGTTAATTGCTAAGTTTCCTTAAGTTCTTTTGAACAGTTGAAGTTTGTTTTTGTATAGTTTTCTTTTGGTTGTCCCAATCACCAACCTGAGCTGCACTGTGAACTGTCAACACTGTAAATAAATGGCACAATGGGTGAAGAGAGTGCTTGCCTCCCAGTGTGTTTCCTCCACTGCATCTGTAGCCCTCTTACAGATGTTATTTTTTATATGAAAAAGAAATGTTTGCTGATGCTATTGTGCTGATAATGTATGCCTTTATTTAAGTAAAACTGAACATGGATTTTTTTTTTTATTGTTAGTGATTGATAAAATTCTGGGGTGTGGGACATGCATTTTTGTGTGGTGTGGGAACTGCTGTATTAACTACACAAAGTTTGGAAAAGATCCAGCAAATAAGTCAGCTCCTGCAGTGAAAAATCTCTGAACTTTCCTAATGGTCTTAAATTTCTTCCATCATACCTATTATGAGTACCCACTCAAATTTTGATAACAATTACACAACTCAGTCAGCTCCAATAGAAATTATATTTATACTGCATGTTACTTTGACCTTTGACATTTCTTTTACCTATCATAGTGATTAACCTTACATATATTGGTGAAGATTCAGCAGCCCAGTCAGCTCCTTTGTTGGTAAAAAGATTTTTATTGACGACCTCCTGTGATCGTGACCTTGAAATCTACTGTCTTGGAAATGTTAGCAGTTATTTAACCCATCATACTAATTAAGTCTACAAAAGGTGTCTTGGATCCAGCAGCCCAGCATACCTCTGTGATAACAAGATTAGTCACGGATAGAAGGACACAGGATGGATGGATGGACAACCCAAAAGCATAATGATTCTGCAGTGGAGGCATAATAATTCCTAAGAGTATTACACTTTGTTTTAAGGGCGCACTTCTTTGTTTTGGTTTTTTTTACATATTTGTATATGTTTTATGGATTCATGTGAATTGTTTAAAACCACTAACATCATGTCATTCATATAACAACATTTTGTCTCACTTGAATATTCATATTACAGGCATAATCCCGCCTTACTTTAAAGGTGCCTTAATTTCATGCAAACTGTGTGTGTGTGTGTGTGTGTGTGTGTGTGTGAGTGCAAAATCTGATATATGTAACTCTTAGTTCCAGCAACTTTTTTAGACAGTAAAGCTTTGATGTGCTTTTGCTTTTACATGTACTTGTTACAACACAGGAAAAAATACCTTACACACAAACACTGTCTAAAATCATGAATTGAAGTGGTTATCAATAATTGAAATAAAAATACACTGTGTGCACATTTATTAGGCAAGTTACATTTTGGATGATGAGTATTATTATTTAACAACAACAGTACTCTTGGTCAATCCAAAATGTTAAAAACCTCAAACCCGAATATTTAAGGAAGTGAAAGTGAGGTTTTGGCTTTTGTATGTGAATATCTGTGTGCACAATTATGAGGCAACTATTAGCTTGCAGAATTATTATGCAACTCAAAGAAAAACAAAATATTCCCATCTTTTCTTCTGTTAAAGTAAGAACAATAAACAAATCAAACTTTACATATAAACATTTCTGACATTTCAAAAAATAAACCACCCTTCTTTTCAATAACACTCAAAAGTCGTCCATCCATGAAGTCTGTCAGTTTCTTGATCTCGTGACCATCAACATTTTGTGGCGCAGCAACCACAGCCTCCCAGACACTGTTCAGCGAGGTGTACTGTTTTCCTTCACTGTACATATTTCGTTAAAGAAGGGTCCACAAGTTCTCAAAGGGGTTTAGGTCAGGTGAGGAAGGGGGCCTTGTCATTCTTTCACCTTTAAGGCTTTAACTGGCTAGCCATGCAGGGGAGTACTTTGATGCATGAGATGGAGCATTGTCCTGCATAAAAATCATGGTCTTCTTGAAAGATGCAGACTTTTTCCTGTACCACGGCGTGAAGAGAGTGTCTTCTAGGAAAAAGGCAATAGGTTCGAGAGTTGAGTTTGAGTCCATCTTCAACCCGAAAATTTCCAACACACTCATCTTTAATAATTCCATCCCATACCAGTACCACACCTCCACCTTGCTGGCATCTGAGTCGGAGTGGAGCTCTATGCCCATTGCTGATCCAGCCACGGGCCAATCCATCTGGTCCAATAAAGAGTCGCTCTCATCTCATCAGTCCATAAAACCTTTGAAAAATCTGTCTTCAGCTATTTCTTGGCCCAGTCTTGGCATTTCAGCTTATGTGTCTTGTTCAGTGGTGGTTGGGTTTCAGCCTCTCTTACCTTGGCCATGTCTCTGAGCACTGGACACCTTGTACTTCTGGATACTCCAGGTAGGTTGCGGTTCTGGAATATGACAGAACTGGAGAATAATGGGTTCCTGGTAGCTTCACATTTGATTCTTCTCAAAACGTTGGCAGTTATTTGCGTCTTTTACTCTCACCATGTTTCTTGTGACCCTTTTGGGTATTAGCAACAAAATGTTTCAATGGACTGTGGTCATGTCTTAATATTTTGACATTTTCAAGAGTGCTGCATCCCTCTGAAAGATGCTTTATATTTTTTTGACTTTTCAGAGTCTGTTAGATCTCTTTTCTGGCCATTTTGCCTGAGGAAAAGAAGCTGCCTAAAAATTATGCACACCTGATACAGGGTGTTGATCTCTTAAGGCCACACCCTCCCTCATTACATAAATGCGCTTCACCTCATTTGCTTAAATTCAATAGGCATTCAAGTTTATACAGCTTGGAGTTGCAAAGTATGTATAAAAATGCTGATATGGTCAAAATACTCACTTGCCTAATAACTGTGCACGCACTGTAAAAGAAAGTCAAAATTTTATTTTGTCAGGGCAGCACAGGGCATGGTGGTTAGCACTGTCACCTTACATAAAGAGGGTCTGGGTTCGAATCATGTCCTCCCTGTGCTTGCATGAGTTCTGTCTGTTCAAGTATCAAATAACACTCTGGACAGGTCACACTTGTCCAGGGTATACCCTGCCCTTCGCCCCATGACAGCTGGGATAGGTTCCAGCAACCCCTGCAACCCTGAATTGGATAAGATGAATAAAAATATTTTGTCTTAAAAAACAAAAAATTATGCAACACAGGTAATGCGTTTAATTTTGGTCTTTTTATCCAGATAATTGATTATCGTACTTTATTTGAAAACTGAGTGTTGAAAAATAGTTAAAGCGGACAAAATCGCCTTGGAATGAAACATTATCCTTTATGACCTCCAACCATGAAATTTGTTGGTATTATGCGTTAAGGTTTACTTTTACAAGCATAACAGTCATAATTTTCTCTTTAGGCCTTTATTAGCTTTGCAGTGACCTTTCTCTCAAGTTCAGGCTTTTCTCATGTCACTATTTCATGCCTCCTCCTCTCATGCGTCCCTCTGATTGTGACTTGGCAATCATTCTCAGTGTAGTGTCATGAAGGATACATCTTCACTGCTTCCTTGTAGTTCTCCAAGGATTCACCACAGCAGATGAACCCACACAAGTAGCTTGTCAAGATTCTTTTTTTTACACCAGATGCCCTTACTGACACAACCCTGTCATTGTGGGAGGGGCTTTTGTCTCCACCTGGTATCAAACCAGGCATTTTTTGTGTACAAGGCAAATGTATGAAACCACTACACCATGGATGTCTTGAGTCTAACTTCATCTGGGGGAGGGAGGAGGTTTGTTGAAGAGCAAGGATGCGCACTTGTATTCTTGGTGGATGTGTTTTTACCCTCGAAGTATAAAACAGGTGTGACATACAGCTGGAATATAAATCCATGGTGGGAGGACTCTATAAATGAATATTCCTTTGTATTTCTATTTGTGTCTGTGTTTTGGTTTTTTTTAATTATTTAGGATAATCAACCATTTAATTAAACTTTCTTCTCTTCCCCTTTTCTAGAAAGCACTTTGTGAAACCTGTCTGTGAAGCAGGCTGTAACAAAACAATGAACAGTTGATGCAGCTCTGTTGTGTTTTATATTTAAATGACTGCTTTATGTTGATGATCTGTGGCAAGGGGCTATGAGAAGAGGAGAGAAGGCTAGGAAACAAATTGAATACGCACAATCTAGAAATGGGAAGGAGGGGTCTGTCTTTTGTACGACCCCATTGATGGACCTGGGAAAGCCCTCAGCCAAGTGGTCATCATTAGAGGCATAAAGTACACCTGGGAAGTGTAGTTCCATTCCCGTGTAACAAATTTGCAGTTTGGAGTCCACACTCCAGCCCAGCAGGTGGTGGTAATACAACTAAATGTTGGCTGTCCACTGCCTTTTCTTGATAGGGTTAGCGCCTACACTCATGAATCTCACTCTTATACTTCATTAAATTAAGTTTTCACCACTCTGTTGAGTTAAATATTTTTACATTATTGTCAAAAATACAGACTGGCAACCTTTACTGTCAAAAGAGACATTTTTGATCAAGTTTTGCCCCAGAAAAGTCTGTAAAAAGCTGCAAAACATATTTGGATCTCATAATGAAGATAGCACTGCCTAATAAATAGAAACTAGTCTACTGACATTACTAATGGGTATAAATTAAAAGCTGTTAATAGCTAGTTTATAATTTGGTACTTTACATTGCACATTCCTTACATTAATGCCATTTTTTGTTGCATTTAATAAGTTATAGATCTAAGATGATGAAAGTTGTCAAAAAATCTGCTAGCATGTAATGGCCTATACTTTGAAACAAGTAAAGAGTAAATGCAGGCCACATTGAGCCCTACCCATGCTTGTTCAAATGACTCAAGTACACCAGTAAGCCAGCAGCTTTGGCATTGAAAGCAAACAAATTTTGCACCTTTCCATATTCATATTCATCTATATTTTTGGCAAAATCACAGGAAGCCACTGAAGATGAGCTAAAGAGCTACATGTGGCTCTGCAGCCACAGGTTCAAAACTGAAACAAATAGTTATATTTTTTCACTTTGAGCTATTTTTGTACTTGCAGGTTCAGCTCCCTGACAAGCCCCCATTTTGTTACAGATAGATGAAACTTAGAACAAAAAGGGAGACTACACTGTGTTTGTATTTAGTAATATTAAAAAAAAAACTCAAATGGAATTGGCAGCAGTGACCACCTGAACAATGTCTCCATTTTTAATATACTGTGAAATTATAAAAAGAATGTTAAATTTAAACACTGCAGATACTTTAAAAAATCTGAATATCTGAACTTTTTTTTTCACTACAATGTCTTCATCTGGGACAAAACAGTTTCACAATTTTGCTAATTTTGCAGTTCCAGAACTTTTCAGGGTATTTTCTGCAGCAGCCTGCATGCATGTATGAGCTTGCACAAGCCACCTCCTTGCCTCTGAAGATCATTCAAGGAGAGGCCTAACTGCTGGAAACCAGAGAGAAAATTGACTATCCCCTTTAACACACCACCACAGGAGGAGTTAACCTGTGGCAAAGCATGTGGTTAATCTTCTGTGTGCTCAGCCACAGGCTTCAAAGTGCTGCTTCACAGGTTCCTCTCAGCCAGTCTGGATTTCACTTTTCTTAAACAGAGCAAGACTTCACACTTGGGATGAAAATATCTGTTGTGTCCAAGAAGCTGTGGTGCGTCCACAAACAGCTGATCCTCCTGCTCACTCCACTGGTGTTTCTGCCTTTACTTTTTACTCTACCGGAAAAGGTGAGTGATTTTATGATACACTTGCACGTCTATGCTTCCTCAGTTTTCCAGAAGCTGCATATAAATGATTTTAATTTGTTTCAATAAGGCTAAAACACAACTGTCCCATTATAAATATAGCACAGAGAGGAGATTTGTTTTTAGATCAGGCTAAAACTGTTCAGTTCATCTCAGTACTCATTCATTCATTAATGAAAAACTTGAAGATGTTTTTCAGTTAGTGCTGTCACAAAACTGTTTCATAGCTACTTGGGTAATAGATAGTGGCAGTAATACCAAACATACTAAGCTCCAGCTTATGAAATCACAACAGCCTAAATTGTTTTTACTGTAGGTTGATCAAAATAACCTATCTGTAGAACTCATCTAAAGATTTTCACTATTTTTGGGCACTTCATGAAAATTTTTGATGCAACCTTAGCCTATAAAAAGCTGTTATCTTGTTTATGTTAATTCACCCGTAAATGTAAAGAGTGCATTTTATTCTATTTAATTATATTAAAAATGCCTCCAGTGCAAAGATGGAAACATGTATGTAGTCTTTCTTTCAGTCTTTTATCTGAATTGCTCTCACATATGTGAAAATATAATCTTTCACCTGTATAACACAATGCTGCTTTCTTTTTTCCTGTTAAATCTCTATTGTGTTTTAACAACGACCACATGTTGCTCATCTTCTAGGAAGGAAAATGTCTTTACGTGGTGGTGCTGATGGCTATGTTTTGGTGCACAGAGGCTCTCCCTTTGGCTGTCACAGCGATGCTTCCAGTATGCCTCTTTCCAACAATGGGAATTCTCCCGGCTAAAAAAGTCTGTCCTCAGTACTTCATCGAGACCAACTTTCTCTTTCTGAGCGGTCTTGTGATGGCATCATCTATTGAAGAATGGGGCCTGCATCGCAGAATAGCTCTGAAGGTCCTCAGTATTGTGGGAGTAAAACCAGCCTGGTGAGAAGATATCTTTAATGAGAGGCAGTCTATGGGTTGTTTTAAGGGCAATTTTGTATCTTACTGTCATTGCCACTCATCAAAAATCTGAAATTGTGTTATAGCTTACATACCATGGAGGTCTGTTGTTGTCCAGAAACACCTACGTCACACAAAGCCTTTGCAGAGTTTTTACAGACTTGAGTTGTTCACAGATTTTAAATTGTGGATTGATTTATTTTCACAGGCTCATACTGGGAATGATGATGACCTCGTCTTTCCTGTCCATGTGGCTTAGCAACACCGCCACAACAGCCATGATGCTCCCTATTGCAAATGCCATTTTGGAGAGCCTGTTTGGTGACCTAGAAACCCTGAAACAAAAGTGCAAATCTCCCAAGGATCACGAGAATGCTATAATAAATGGTATGTTTTAACAGTTTTCTTTAAAAACTAGAGTTTTCCCTGAAATTGAGATCTCAAATATGGGACTTACATCTTTAGCTGAACAATATTAGATGAAATTTCTCTGTATGACATTAAGACATTTCCTGTGATTACCTACAGAGTAAACTTTTAAGCAACTTTAACTCACTGTTTGGCTTTTCTGACGAAAAAGTAATGTTTGCGTAGTCCTTTCAGCAGCATATGGAAGCAAAAAAAAGATCTAAAAAAACCACTGCACTCAACCTGCCCACTAACAAACTACAAAGACACGTTTGGTGACAAGCTTGTAAACATAGTGGAGCAATTATTTGCTTAAGAAAAAAAATTCTGGAGATTTGGGAGGAAACAGTGAGTGACTATTAGACACATCACCCTCAGATGAATAGATACGTGAATGAAGGAAAGAAAGGTTTATCATCAAGCTGAGTCGTTTTATAAAATATCTTTCACAGACTGGAAAGATGGATGTTGTAATTTTTTAACCTTGTCCCCCAGAGCCTTTAATATGTAATCTGACATGAACTTTGTGCAGTTTTTCCAATGCAGTGTCTGATACAAAGTTAGTGAATCATCGAGTTGTAATTGATTAAGGGTGCTTTACTGACTTAAAGTCACCTATTAAATGTATCAAAAGTATAACCCTCCAAAAGAGCTGAAACGCTGTACATGCATGTGAACCTGACAAAGTTTTTGCTTGATTTCTTTCAGGTCAGTCTGGTGTAAAGCTACAGGCACTGCCCTTGGTGCCCTCTGAAAAACAAATAATGTGTATAGATGGGTAAGAAGATTATATTAAAGAATTTCACCACACTGATATCTGTCTGGATCATAGCAGCTTAGTCTATCCTAAACACTGAAAATGAGGGACGCAGCCTGTTTCATACTGCCTAAACTATGAAGCAAATTCAGAACACCCAACATATTTTTTCCTAATCTAGTGTTTCTTTGCCTAGCATCTGGCAATCATGCTAAGTGGTCACATGAAGGTTACTTAATAAGTCAACCCAGGGTTTCCAGCACAATAAAAAGGGTGTCACTGGTGGCATATGACCAACTGCAAACATGGACAAGGTCTACTGGCAGCAGAGAAGCATGTTTTACAAAGACAATCAAACTATAATGTTGGAAAACACAATGAAGTAAAACAATTTGAAATAAACAGTCAAAGCAGTGGTATATGAATGTGGGTAATAGGAAAAACACTTTTCAGAAGTATATTATTAAAAAGTGCTTAAAGAATGTATCTGCACCCTAAGCACTGTGGACAGTAATGGTGAAAGACCCTGTAAGTAAACACACTTATCAGTGACACAGTTCTAACATCAAAGCACAGGAGGATTCAGGTATAATTACAACTGTGAAACAGGCTATATTGTTTGATGTGCTAAAACAGTTTTAGCCTTATTCTTATATTTGCATCCCTGGCTGGTGTTTTTTAATCAGCCCATCAAGACAAATATAAAGAACAAATATAAAAGCAGAATTTAAACTGGTTTGCTCAGTCTACTAGCAAATTATATACAAGGTCAATAAGTGCAAGGCTTTTAGGATCATATACTATGCTTAGCCACCCACAGTGGCTTCATCTCATGAGGTTCGTGGTTTGACCCCAGGCTCCTCCAGAGTATATGCTGCATCCTTGATCAAGACACTGAATCCTGAATTGCTCCCAATACATCCATAGGATCATGAATGTGTGTGGGATAGTTAAATGTGCTTGGGGTGGGGGAAGCACTGCTTGTAGTCTAAAGCACTTTGTGTGCTCAGGTAGAGCAGAAAAGTCCTATAAAATACCATTCCACTCACCGTATGTTTAGGCTTTCACAACAATAAATTTGTTTAAACTTGCTTGCAGCAAAAAGGGTAAAAAGGAATGACATTAGTTCTTAAATTCTGTTTCTTGATTGATCTTCATCAGAAAGAGACAAAAATATTAGACTGTCTCTTAAATAGAGGGGCACGGGAAATCATAATGTCTAAGCAGAAATGAAATCAGTATTGAACATACAAAATATTGGGTATGCTTTTAAGGGCTCATATGCAGCCCTGTGTCCTGGTACAGATTTATTGCATAAACCTGATATTGCACAAGATTTTAAACAAATGATTAATGTTGGCAGATGATCTGCTGTGGCGACCCCTAACGGGAGCAGCCGAAAGAAAAAGAAGAAGAAGAAGTTTAATGTAATACACTCTGGGAAAAATGATTTAAAGTATTTACTTTAGTTAAAATTATGATCTATAGACATAGCTTAATAATGCAAGTCATATAATTAGAATATATATTTAAAGAATCTGAAGTAAACGCGCTCATTATGTAGAATGCATCTTCGGAATCACTTTCAGAATTACACCATGAGATCATAATTATTGATTCACTGATGTTTATATCACTTTCTGGTTGCAGCTGTTGATGATTTTAATTATGTATATATTGCTGGGTTGATTGCGTGAGCTAAAATAATGTGGTTTATCTGCAAAAATAATAGCTAAAACTTTAAAATACATAGCATGGATTACAAAGTACAATATTTGTATTCAAAATATAATAACATAGAAACAGAAAGTACCATAACATAGAAATACTTAAATAAAGCACAGGTACATTAAACCTGTAGTTTACAGAAGTACTCAAGTAAATGCACTAAGTTACATTCCTGCTGTTCCTATCTATGCTCTCATCCAGTGGCATTTAGGATTGAAAGATTAAGAGTATTTTGTTCCATTGTCTGTCCGTTGTCTACCGCTTTTCTGGGGGTCCAGGTTGTGGAGGCAGCAGTCCGAGCAGAGAAGCCCAGACTTTCCTCTCCCCAGCCACCTCCTCCAGCTCTTGAGGGGGGACACCAAGGTGTTCCCAGGCCAGTTGGGAGACATAGCCTCTCCAGCATGTCTTGGGTCTTCCTCAGGGTCTCCTCCCAGAGAAATGTGCCCAAAACACCTCAAGTGAGAGGCATCCAGGAGGCATCCTAATCAGATGCCCAAACCACCTCAACTGGCTGCTTTTGATATGGAGAAACAGCGGCTCTACTCTGAGCCGCTCTCGAATGACTGAGTTCCTCACCCTGTCTCTAAGGGTGAGCCTAGCAACCCTGTGGAGAAAGCTCATTTCAGCCGCTTGTATTCGCGATCTTGTGCTTTCGGTCATTACGCAAAGGTCATGACCATAGGTGACGGTAGGAATGTAGCTAGACCAGTAAATTGACAGCTTTGCCTTAGAGCTCAGCTCCCTCTTCACCACGACAGACCGGTACAACTTCCACATCACTACAGACGCTCCCCCAATTTGTCTGTCAAGCTCCTGCTCCATCCTCCCCTCACTCATGAATAAGACCCCAAGATACTTGAACTCCTCCACCTGGGGCAGGACCTCATCCCCAACACAGAGAGGGCAATCCACCCTTTTCTGGAAAAGTACCATGGACTCAGACTTGGAGGTACTGATTGTCATCTAAGCTGCTGCACAAGCAGTAACAAACTGTCCCAGCAAGACCTGTAGGTCATTGTGCAATGAAGCCATCAGAACCACATCATCTGCAAACAGCAGAGATGAGATCCTATGACCATTGATCATGACACCTTCCGTTCCCTGGCTAAACAGGATCCATGAATAAAGGCAGCCCTGGCGGAGTCCAACTCTCACTGGGAACAAGTTTGACTGGTTGTTGGCAATGCAAACCAAACTCTCACAATGGTTGTATAGAGACTGGATTGCTCCTGGCAATGAGCCCGATACTCCATACTCCTGAAGCACCCCCACAAGAAACCACGAGGGACGTGGTCACATGCCTTCTCCAAGCACACACTGGTTAGGCTGGTTGGGTAAACTCCCACGTACCCTAAAGGATCCTCAAGAAGGTAAAGAGCTGGTCGAATGTGTTGGCTAGACTGGCCCTTGTGCCATTGTTCTATTGTTTATTGGTGAGTGGGCACCAGTGGGGCCAGTCACGTTTTAAGGGTGGGCAGTACCACCTCCAGACACATCCATGCTCCACAGGCTTTTACAGGAATGGACAAACTATTTTCATGAGAACTGTTTGGTCGGTAGTTGGTGATTCCATATGTGAGGACTCATATTTTGAACATAACTAACTCCTGAGCAGGTTAAGTGTACAGCATAAACTGCCATGGTAATGTACACCATTAAGAAGGAATATCCCGTCAAAATGCTGAAAACCCAGGGTTAACCCTTAGGTTACCTACAAAGCCCCAAATTTTGCTTTGTACTACAAGGTTCAGCTGATAACATCTTTTTTAAAACCACAGCTGATAGTTTGTACACTTCCTTTTTCTGTGATTTAAAAAATGATAGCCTTTATTTATTGAGCTTGACAGTTTGCAGGCTACATGATTTCCAATCTATGCAAGCCTAAGCTAACAGGCATACAGCTCTATAAATTCTGGTGAAGTTCTTGTAATATTTCACAGTTAACGTAAAATGATGTCTCTGAAAATCCTAAAAGGGTGGATTCTCCAGAGCAGACTGACCTGAGGACAGCTGAAGAGATCCGATCAGAGTCGGAGTATCAGCTGAAAGTATGGAAAGGATTCTTAATTTGTATCCCTTATGCAGCTAGTATTGGAGGAACCGCCACCCTAACAGGCACAGCACCCAATCTCATTCTGATTGGACAGCTGAAAAGGTAACTTTTTTGTTTTGTGCAGAATTTATACAGAAGTGATTCTGCAACATGAAAATGATCCTTTACAGTCTGTTTAACAGTAATCATTTTATCTTTCACAGCTACTTCCCAGACTGCGATCTTATCAATTTTGGCTCTTGGTTTGCATTTGCTTTCCCGCTCATGCTTCTGTTTCTGGTGTTGGGATGGCTATGGATCGCATTTCTCTACGGGGGATTAAATACAAGGTTGTGTATACTTCCATGCTAAGCTGATTTATCCATCAGCATTATAGAATACAAAACTCTGAAAACAATAAAATACTACGTCATGAGTATGGCATTACCTTTATGAGAGACAACACTTTCACTAGACGATTTCTGTTGCTGCTTCCAAATCTTTACAGTGTGTTTTTAATTTATTCAGATTGTGCTTTGCAAAAAATGACAGTAGAGCCCAGGCAGAGGCCAGAGCCAAGGCCCTGATAAAAGAAGACTACAGAAAACTTGGACCCCTAAAGTGAGGACTCGTGTATGTTTTGAGATTTCATGCAACAGATGCTGAATGAGAAAATTTTATGAGAGAGCCTTTAACTCACTTTTTCTCTGCATGCCTGATTTCAGATTTGCAGAGGGAGCCATCTCTTTCTTCTTTGTATTGTTTGCTATTCTCCTGTTCACAAGGGATCCCAAATTTGTCACAGGCTGGTCTGTGCTTTTTAAAAAAGGGTGAGAAAAATAAATGTTCTTCTTATGATAAATATTGAACGTAAGCATGATATATTCCCACTATATATTGAGATATTTATCTTTCAATTTCCCCCTTAGGTACGTCTCTGATGCAGTCACTGGTGTTATCATCGTGTCTATATTGTTCTTCTTTCCTTCAGAAAAACCTTCTCTGAGATGGTGGTTTGACCCTCAAGGTCAGTGATAACATAATGTGCCATTTATGAGACACAAGAGTCTGATTTTATTTCTGTTTAATTTGATAAACCAACAAGTCAAGTTAGAATTTTGCTGGTTTGCATGAGGACAAGTCAGAAGTTAATATGAAAGACCAGATGTTTGTGAAAGATTCAAGAGACTGTTTCTGTGTCTAGAACAGCTTTTACGGAAAGTAAGCTGAAGAATGTTAATAATGTAGATTACAGAGTCTGAGGAAATTTTCTGCCTAAAAGTGAGACTGTAGTTTCTCTGTTTCAGTGATTAGAATAATCTCCCAAAGCTATGTTCAGACACTTTGGAGGTTTTGCTTGTGGGTGTGTGTGTGCACGTGAGCGTGAGTGTGTGCGCATGTGTGTGTATGTGTGAAAGAGAAAACATGCATACAAATAGTATGCACGTGTTCTGTGAGTGTTAAACAATTAAGGCCCATGTGTATGCAACTGCGTATGTTATGTTCAGCTGGTCAAATAAACCACTGGATGCCAGAAAAGAAAGCAAACCATGGGGCTCATTTGTCTGTCTCGATGAAGGTCACATTTTTAGACTAGAATAGGATGTTAGGACTTAATTGTCAACCAGAATGAGAAATAACCTTAAGCTTAACAACCTAAAAACAGAACATGTTAGTAATAAAAGCTGGACTATTTTCAAAAATGCAATAAAAAGAAAAATCTATGATATGTTAATTCACGTGGACCTTTATTTAATTGACAAAAGTGCAAAGAAAAGATTCTCAGTAGTTTTACTGACCAACTGAATTGTGTTTTGTAAATATACACAAATTTAGAATTCAGTGGGTGCAACACATGCAACAAAAGCTGGGACAAAGGCATGTATACCACTGTCTTGTTAACCATTTTGGATCTGAAGATACTAAGTGTTGTAGTTTTGCATTTAGAAATTTTGTCCATTCTTGCAAGATACAGTATAACACTTCATGATCTGCCATTTTGAATAGAAAATAGATATGGACTGGCAGCAGGCCAGTCGAGCACATGCACTATGCGTCTGTGAAGCCACGCTGTTGTACACTGTGTAAAATGTGGTCTGGCGCTGTCTTTCTGAAATAATCATGGACGTCCCAGGAAGAGACACCTCCTTGATGGTAGCATGGCTCTCTAAAATCCTAATATACACCTCAAAGTCAATGGTACCTTCACATACTGTACATGCAACTCACCCATGCCGTGGGTGCTCCTGCACCCCCATGCCATCACAGCTGCTGGCTTTTGTATCAGGGTTTCCTGTAGTGCAGACCCAAGAGTAGACAGACTCCGGAATAAAAGTGAAAGATAATTTATCTGCAGTGGACTGGTGGAGACTGGCTTGGTCTGGTAAATGTGAAAGATGTTGTGGATCCTCATAGAGTGAGGTAACTTGAGACCCACAGAGTCACCCTGTGAGGCCCTGTGACAATCCACCCACTGTCAGTGGTCTGGAGGAGTGCTGCCTTGGTAGATCTCCAGACCATCTGGCAATGGCACAGGTGATGTTGAACCGAGGGGACTGAGATCTAGCAATCTTGGCTTGGCTGGAAAAGATGGAGTCATGGACATGGTGAACGCTTGTATCATACCTTCTAGTTGTTCTATTTGCTGTTGTGTTGATCTCTGGCTGTCAGTGAGCATCTTTAGAGTGCTTTCATGCTGTCCTAACATTGCGCCTTGGTGGGAGAGAGCTCACTGCACTGGATCAGGTTCCACTGGGTCCATTGTTTGCCGGAACATTCTGTCAGGGTTTGCTGTGGCGCAGACCTAAGAGCGAACAGACTCAGGAATAAAAGTTAAGATGGTTTATCTACAGAGGTGCTAGTAAAAGCAGTCACAGTAATAACTGGAATATGCAAAGTAGATATGAATGAGGAATAAGTCCAGGTAAAGGGTCCAGGGGTCCAGAGAATCCAGGGGTGTCCAGAATATCCAGGCAGTCCAGAGTTGCAGAGGTTCAGAATAACCAGGGAGTTTAAGAGGTATGGAATATCCAAGAGTCCAGTGAGTGGGTGAGAGTGGGTCAGGCAGCTTTACAACCAGGTGCTCCAGGTGGGCATCTTGACAGGATACTATTAGGGTTACAGAGATAGCTTGGTAAACAAAGGCAAGGTTACAAGGAGAGCTAAACTTGAACAAGACTTACTGCACTAGTTGTAACTAAAGATTCTGGTGGACCATGGAGGAAAGAGCTTGACTTAAATACTCCTGTAAGGAAGAATCAGGAACAGGTGTGCAGCCATACTCTGCCCCAAACACACCCATGCACCTGAGAACTTAAGTGCATGATTAGTGGACCCAACTCTCACCCCAGACAGAGAGAGAGAGAGAGAGAGAGAGAGAGAGAGAGAGAGAGACAGATAGAAAAAGGCAAGTCAGGGCAGGGGGACCATGACATTTAGTACCTTTTGCTGGCAGGAGTCTGGATGGTTGTTTGCATCTTTGGCATGTGGACTTATCTGACCACAGCACATGTTTCCACACGCTTTCAGAGTATTTTAGATGAGCTCAAGCCCAGATAACTCTGCAGTGTTTCTGCATAGAGTAGATGTATGGTTTCCTCCTAGGGTGATACAGGTTCATGCTGCATTTCTGGATGCAGCAATGGACTGGGTTATGGAAAAATAGTTTTTCAAAGCACACCTGAGCCCAGTTTGTTATAGTCATCAGAGTAGCATGATGGTTTCTTAGACAGTGTAACACATTCTGCAGTGTGTTCTGACCTTGCCCTTTACGCACTAATATGTCCCTGAATTCTCTGAATCTTTTCGCAATATTATGCACTGCAGATGCTGAAAGTGCTAAATTCTCTACAGTCTTGCACAGAGAATTGTTTCCTTTGAACTGACAATTCTCTAGCAAATCCTTGCTCACAAAGATTGAGCCTTTGATGGATTCTACTTTTATACCCAGTCATCATACCTTACCCGCTCCCAATTATCCTGCTTAATGTGGAGTCCTCCATCAAATTCTAAACTAAAAACACAATGCAGTTTAACATTAAAACTACTGGAAATCTTTTCTTTGTACTTTTAAATTACATCTGCCTAATTAACAGTGTGGATCAAACCACTGTGCCAACTCCTTGGGAAGAATACAAGGGAGCAGACAAAGTTACAAAGAAATAGAAAATGAAGGTTCATGTGACTTAACATCTCACAGATTTTAGTTAGTTTTCTTTTTTCTTTTTTGTATTTTGGAAAACATCCCAACTTTTCTGGAAATTTGCATAAAACATAGTAAATCTACAAATAAAAAACGTATTATAAAACAACATTTTTATGTCAACATAGAAATATATATTTCACTTGACTACGTGCTACAGTAGGTTTTCCACTTATTGCATGGGTTGTGATATGATCATTTTGTTAAACTGCTTGGACAAAACACAGAACCCAAAGTTGCTTCTGATGACAGGCGAGCAGCTTGTAAAATGTTTACTGCAGTGCATTACTGAACTACCCCTTTAGAAGCTTAAGCATTTTAACCTCACACTGTATGACGAGACAACTGATTTTAAAGAAAAATATTGCAATTATAAAGCTTGATGAAATTTGCATTTTGCTATATGTAATGTCAGATTCTTAAATGTTTTATACTATGTTTTTACTCAGCTTCGAACACTCCATATGTCCCCCTCCTGTCGTGGAAAAAGGCCCAGGAATCTGTTCCCTGGAATATCATTATGCTGCTCGGAGGTGGCTTTGCCATGGCCAAAGCTTGTGAGGTAAAGATGCTGGCCTGAGATAAAACTTTACATCTTAATTAAGTTGCAAGATATAATATCTTAATTTGTGAACCTTAGAAGCTCTGCAGAAAGGACTAGCTAGCTACTTCCACCTGTTTCCAGTCTTCACACTAAGCTAAGCTAAGAGCTGCATAATATTTAAACTATACAGTATTTAACATGGTATGAATCTTTTTATTTAACTCTTGGCAAGTCAAAAATTTAAGAGCATTTCCCAAAATACTATAAGATTCTGTTAAGACTTCTTTAAGTTTTTAGAAATTGAAAGTCATAAGTCTGTAATAAAATGTGTCTCAGGTTTCCTCGTCCTCCTCCTCCTCATGTTGTCAGTGCTGTTGTGCTTTCCTTTGTTCAGTACTCTGCTTTGGTTTATTATGTTGTGATTTGATCTTTAACCCTTAACCTATACTCTGTGGAATTTGGCAGGAGTCCGGACTTGCCTCTTGGATTGGAGGCCACCTCCAACCTTTGGCTGAGGTCCCTCCTGCTGCAGCTGTGATGCTGATCACTGCTTTCCTGGCCTGTTTCACTGAGTTCGCCAGCAACACTGCCACAATTATTATATTTTTACCTGTCATTGCTGAAATGGTAAGACTGGTCTCTACCCTAGTTATATAGAGGGTTAGACTAAAACTTTTTACAAATTGTATGCAATCCTATGATGGAAGGGCCATGTCTGCATTATAGGATTAAAATGTAAAATTTAAGGTTTTTGTAAATACATTTTCATATATCTATTTGGCTGTAACTGAGTTGCAAGATAATTAATACACACACTGTTTAAGATGACTGGGCAGGAGACAAACTCTCTTACAAGATAAAGAACTTGAACTGAAGGGTGAACAAGTTCTGTTGCTGACCTTGACCTTTGTTTCTCAGAGGCTTTCTGAGCTTGTTAAACTCTTGCAATAGATGTTCTTATGTTTGTAGCCTGTTGGACATTAACTCCTGTTGCCAATAATTATCTGAAGCTTTTGTACTTACAAATAATTTATGCAGCAAGAATAACTATTCAGAGAATTGTTTACAGGATGTAAATGTATTGACCAGGTTTAAATTTTATTTCAAATGATCAAAACTCATTCTGCCGTCAAGAATAGATTTTATCATCATAATTTTTGATTTGAATGGAAACCATAATTTGCAAAATAAGAATCATGTCTTCAAGTCTTCAATAAGATTTAAGACTAGCAATTAACATCATAAAATCATAAAAAGTGTTAACTGAGGGTATACATTAAGTTAGCCAATGGGCCATTCTCCATCAGACTTCTGTAAAGACTGACTTCTGTTTGCAACCAATAAAACTGTGTGAATTGTAATGGTTTACACATTGCCCTTACAAGCAATTCCAGGTGGGGACAAAGGCCCTTTCACCATGGAGGACTACATTAGATAGGGCACCCAAAACCTCTTCCAAATTACCAGTGCGGATTAATCTGCTGTGGCGACCTGTTGGGGAGAATACAAGTGCGCAGCCGAAGGTACAATGAGAGGAAGGCAGGTGGAATGGTGAATGGTGAAGATGCAAGAAGTAGAAGTAGTGAAGGAAGATTATTTAACACACCTGGGGTCAACCATCCAAAGCAATGGAGAGAGCATGAGCGAGATAAAGAAGAGAGTGCACGCAGGGTGGAGTGAGTGGAGATGAGTATCAGGGGAAGGAAAACAGCAAGAGTGATAGGGAAGGTTTACAGGATGATAGTGATGTCTGCATGCAGGGTGCATGGTTTGGAGACAGTTTCACTGACAAAAAGAGATAAGAGATGGTACTAGAGGTGGCAGAATCGAAGATGTTGAGATTTTTCCCTGGGAGTGACCAGGATGGACAAGATTAGAAATAAGTACATCAGAGAAACAGCTCAGGTTGAGCAGCTTGGAGACAAAGAGACAAGGTTGACATGGTTTGGACATGTGCAGAGGAAGGATAGTGGCTATACTGGCCAAAGGATGTTGAAAATGGAGCTACCAGGCAGGAGGAGAAGAGGAAGGCCACAGAGAAGATTCATGGATTTTGGGAGGGAGGACATGCAGACGGTTGGAGTGACAGAAGAGTACACAAGAGACAGGGTGAGATGGAGGCAGATGATCCACTGTGATGATCCTTAATGGGAGCAGTTAAAAGAAGAAGAAGAAGAAGAAGAAGAAAGCTGTCCCCTGCTGGTCATTAGTATCATGTTGATATTGACTTTTTTAAAATTCATAATAAATTCAGAGAAATAGTGCCCTTTTCCAAGTCATAGTTTATATCAAATCTTTAACAAGATTTTTCATCAATTTTGTGACAGCAATAATTCATGTGTCATGGACTGTAGCCCAAGCAGCTCTATCAGATACAATTTAAGAAACGACTGATTGGTCTTTTGGTTCATTTACAGCCCAGCTCTTATTATGTCATGTTATAGATGACTTATGTTCTTTCTTTTGTGAATTAAATGTGTTAATCCAATTCCACTAAAATTATCTTGTTACATCTTACACGCATTTAGACTCAGAATACATGCAAACCCAGCTCTTGTAACTCATTCTGCATAAGGAAGCAATGTGCCAATCTCAAGTTTAGTTAACCTGCTAAAACAATATTAATTCCACTGTTTAACATATGTGTGTCAACAACTCCTTCATTTAACTTGAAATAACTGACTAATATATGGCTTATAATGTTTTTTGTTTATTTTTTTTAAAAAGCCACTGCCTGCTTAGCAGCCCTCTAGTAGAAGGTGCTAACAAAACATTGTTTTTCTCTGCAGGCTACTCATGTCTCAGTGAACCCTCTCTACTTCATGATACCTGCCACAGTCGGATGTTCATATGCCTTCATGCTACCAGTGTCCACACCACCCAACTCCATTGCTTTTGCATCTGGACATCTGATGGTCAAAGACATGGTAAGATCCTCACATTGGCTCTTGACCATGGAAATATTGCAAACAGATTACAGTTTATGTTTTCCATCTCTGGTTTCTCAGGTGAAAACTGGCTTTGTCATGAACATCCTGGGTGTCCTCTCTGTTGCACTGGCAATGAACACATGGGGTATTGCCATGTTTAATTTGCATACGTACCCTGACTGGGCTCACCCATTTAACAAATCTGCTCTTCTAAATGATGTGCACTTCTCCACAGCCCAATCACTCAATACCACAGCTTGATCACTCACCAGGTTTTAGCATGAATGTCGATGTATCAGAAGTTTATATCAAGACTGCACAGGGAAAAAAGTCTGAAGTAGACATCTACGTTGTCAGTAAAATGCCAGAATGCTTTGAGTTTCTGTTTTTACCTGTTATGATGCTTGTAAAAGTTTATCATACACATGTAAACATCTTTTTAGGCTCTCAAAAGTCTAGATTACATGCTATGAATGGCTTTGGCACACCAAGTGTTAAAGATGATGACGCATGTTAAAAACTGCTGAAGTATTTAGTTCTGCTTTCTCAAAACTGGACCAGAGAAACATTTAACCTCATACAGATTTGAGCACTGAAGAGTGTTTTATATTTTTGAATATCCAGTCAGACTGCAGAGTGCGTTATTTGTATTGTTACTATGGGCTGACCTCTGCTGGAAGAAGGAGTGAGACTGTGAATTACTCTTTTTAAAAATATATATTTTGGTTAAAATCACTAAGAGATTATGTTATTTGTTTATGTACAACATGGCACATTTCACTGCCAAAGCTGTAATGTATAAACAATATTTCAAATCTTTTCCTATATTGTACTGTGAATCTCAACTAATGAATATATAAATTTTGTTACATGGTGATCTGCACTCACACTCTGAGTGCTCTTACAATTAAATCCAATGAGTAATATGATGATTTAATTGTATGTCATATGTATTTGCTTGTCATGCACATGTGTTTTTGTTAGGTTCTGCTTAATTTTATTGGAGTATTTGAAACAATTAAACACTGCATATTCTAAATGGAAACATATATTGGAACTTGGAAGAACTTTGAATGTTGGTGCATTTTAGCCCCTGCACACCTCCAAGTGTTTGTTTTGTTTTGTAAACTGAAGTCACATGGCCTGTCAACAATCATTACCTTGTGCAATACTGTGCTGGTTATTCAGTGTAATCAGGGTCACAGCACAAGCTCTGTAATGTTTAAATGTAAAACCAGAAAATTCTCAGCCAAAACCAATAAACCTGAACAGCATGTACCCATCTGTACAACACATAACAAAAGCCACAAATAAATAGCATTTGAACCAAAGCAGATTCACAGCTGTGAATCCATATATACAAAAACTGTCAGCAATATCAGAATGCGTGGAGAGTGAGGACCC
This sequence comes from Etroplus canarensis, assembly GCA_015106775.1. NCBI lineage: Eukaryota > Metazoa > Chordata > Actinopteri > Cichliformes > Cichlidae > Etroplus > Etroplus canarensis. Next base: position 14,214 of record VUQH01033375.1, on the reverse strand, counting down.
AATATGCAGGACTCCAGGAAACAAGGTGAAGATAACAAAAGGTGAGCTTTAATAGCTGAAAAGTCTGTCAAAAACAAAGAAAGTCCATAAAGTCAAAATAAGGAAACACGAGGAACTGGAACAAACTGTGACTTCTGGAGATATAAGACTAACAACGCAACACTGAACTGAATAATGGCAGGGGTATAAATACACACAGACTGATGACAAATGACAACAGGAGGGAGAGGAGCACAGGTGGGGACAAAACAACCATGGGAAGGATTCAAATTTAGACACAAAAATGTACAGGCTAAAACTGGTAACCAAAGCAAAACAGGAAGTGAGAAACATAACTGAGAATTCAGACATTAGACGGCTTGACAGAAGGACCTAAACACAGGAAAGAACCAAAACTGAGACTTGGCTAAGGCTAGATACAGAGAAACGTGACGAGGACCAAAAACCAAGCTCAAGAAAACAAACATTAATCTAAACTCAGAAAATGTACAAAGCCAGAACACAAAACCTAGGACCATAACAAAAACCTCTAGTCTACATTACATTACATTTTTATCTCTTTTGCAGTAAAAGGTATTGGGCCACCTATACATTACACAAACAGGAGCTTTTATGACATCCCATTCTAAATCCATAGACATTAATACAGACTTGGTCCCCCCCCCCTTTGCAGCTATAACAGTTTCCACTCTTCTGGGAAGGCTTTCTACACGATTTTGGAGTGTGTTTGTGGGAGCTTTTGCTCATTCATCATGAAGAGCATTTGTGAGGTTAGACACCGATGTTGGAGGAGATGGCCTGGCTCGCAATCTCCATTCTAGTGGATGGGGTTGAGGTCTGTGCAGGCCACTCAAGTTCTTCCACACCTAACTCATCTAACCATGCCTTTATGAACCTTGCTTTGTGCACTGGGGCACAGTCATGCTGGAAAAGAAAAGAGCCTTCCCTAAACCTTTCCCACAGAGTTGGAAGCATAGAATTGTCCAAAATGTCTTGATAAGCAGAAGCTTTAAGATTTCCCTTTCCTGGAACTAAGGAGCCCGAGCCAACCCCTGAAAAAAAAAACCCAAGTAATGCTCCTCCTCCATCAAACTTTGCTGTTGGCACAGTGCAGTTAGGCAGGAGAATATTCTCACTCTATGTGCCTCAGCATTCAGGAACCCCTATTTGTAACTTTTCATAGTCTGCTAGTTCATAACTGAGGTGCAGAGGTTCCTAAATGCTTCCACTTTGCAATAATAACACTTACAGCTGATTGTAGAATATCTAGCATGGAAGAATATTTTTGTCCCTATAGCGTATATTGTGTGGCTTCTCTGATAACTTAAATAACTTTCTTTTACTTTCACACTGTCCACAGCCAGCAAATTGGCTAGATGAATATCGTTCCACTTGAATAAGGCTTTCATTTTATGGAGTCTTCAGTACAGCTTTCACTAGACAAGTATAGAAGTGCTAATGCCAAAGTGTCATAAACCTGCAGTCTTTGTAATGTCCAGCAGGGGACATGTGGACTCGGGGGGGGGGGGGGGGGGGGGGCCCTCCCTC
>VUQH01033375.1:0-12646 GCA_015106775.1 Etroplus canarensis | reverse complement strand
GTGTGCGGGGGGGCGGGGGGGTGGGGGGGGGGGGGGGGGGGGGGGGGGGGGGGGGGGAGCTCTCTTCATGCATTCTAAAACCTCAGTAAGCACTTTCCTGGTGAGTTTATGGTCTCAAATATTAGTTTAAATATTAGTTTTATTGAATACAACATGGTGCTTGTTTAGTATAATATGCTATTAAATTAAAAAAAGGTAAATAAAACAAGGTATGGTTTGCAGAAGTTAGACAACCAAAAGTAAGCATGGAAATCCAGACAAATCAGTAACAAATCAACAGTCACAAAAGATTGCACAAATAATTGCTTACACACTTAACTACAACATGAAAATTAAAGGAAATTTGATAAGTGAATAAAATATTGCTGACCAATCAGTCGTAATGGCAGATGTAACAGTAGCCTGTTCCTGCACCAAAAGGAAGCTGCAGTTTCAGGACCCTTCAGGTACCCTTGTTTTCCATGATATTTCTGTCCACCAAACTAAATAAATAAGGGCACAGCTGACAAGATAGACAAGAGAGTGTGAGTAAATGTTAAAATATTTCTGATAGTTGGTTGGAAAAGAGAAAAAACACACCATGCAAAGTGATAGTTTTAAGGCACTACAAATAATCATTTAATAGCTTGCACCCAAACAAGCCTAGTTTTTTGGTCATTTATTCATTTTTTCAGTAAAATTATATCATGACTTTGGCAAGTCAAACTAGGAGTTAACATAATGACTACAATAATAAATTCTAGCCAGCATATTAATTAAACTTTATAAGATGATAAAGGCATGTCTGTGTCTGTAAGCTTAATTAAATCAGCAGTAGCCTGCTGTCCTCAGTGTGAATGCTTGTTTAATACTCATTGTTTTGATTTTAATCAGAATCAAAACAAACTGCAGTTTCATAATTAAACTGTGCTGAATGCCTGTTTATCTCTCAGTGCTTGCTGTCAGCCAGTGGCTTCATTTTAAAATTGTTTTGTAACATCGTATGTGGCATTCAAATGTCATTAACCCATAAGAACCCATGGTGACATGCCTGTAACAAACACTTTAGATTTTTTACAGCTGTGTGGGCCTCTTGGTCTGTTGTATATCCCCCATCATTTTCCTGTAAGGGAAAATGGGTCTGGGTTCTTATGGGTTAATATACATTTCTAGTCATCTCCCTCTATCATTCTGAGCATCCCTTGTCTTATTTTCAGAAGGTAGAGCAGGACATCCATCAATAAGGTCAGTAGTTTGATTGCTGGCTTCTCCAGTCCATATGTCAGTGTCCCTGGGCAAGATACAGAACCCATTTTCCATTTATTTGTATGGGATCTGCTGGGCAAAAGAAGGGTTTGCTTTTTCCTTTACATGAGTGGGAGGGTGTCCTTTTTTAATCTGTTTCATTTACATACATTTACATTACCATTGCTTGTTATTTTTAAGAATCATCAAAACTATATAGTATTATTAAGTAATCTTGAGTTCGCCCTTGAGTCGTCTTCATGCCTCCCTTCAACAATTCTAAAAAATATAGCTGTGCTATAGTAAATTAATTGCTAAAGGCACAACTGTGTCATTAGAAAATGTTTGGTATAAGACAAGGAATAAAATCCCAGAAATGCAGTCTCAGGATGGATATGTTTTCTTTCTTTCCCCATATATAACAAAAATTCTGAAGCAGCCATAACATTTAATTGTTTACATTTACAACAGTAGCTTTAGATTAGACAAACAACAGGAAAGTGTAGATGACTCAGGAACAAGATGTTATGAAATAAGTAACCCTAAAACTATTTCTAGTGTTGAAGAGGAGTTTTACACTAAGTAAGCGTGCTCACACCAGTATCTACAGTCTCACCGTCATCATATTTCTCAGTCATTCTGAAACTGCTCTGTGGGTAGTGTGACCTGCGCCACACTGCATGAATAAATGTGTCATGCCTTTCCATATGATTTTGTGTCATGCATGGCTTTTAAGAAGAGGAGCTGTCGTTTTATTTCCCACGTGGGAACTTGTAGTCAACCAAAAAACAACGGCATGACAGTGACTATTATGCAAACTTCCCCTTTTTACCTTCACAGTCCACCAACACTTCCTAATCCTGATTTTTCTCAGGCTCATAATTTCTTAAGGAGAATGAAGATGATTACAGAAAATTTTGTTCTGTCTGTCAGGTAAGAGCCATTTTTAGTTTAAATAGTTTTAAATCGAGCCTTAATGGTCCAATGACTTCTAAAGCTATTCTATGATATCTATGTCTATGCATAGCTATTTCTATTATTATTATTATTACATGACTTATTAAATGCTCAATATACTTTTATATGGCTAGGCATTTAAAAATACATTTCTGGTTTGTAAACTTACGCAATTTGAAAAATATTCTGTTTCACAGTGTTTTTGTAATAATCAAATGTACAGTAGGTGAATTTTTTTTTTCTTGAAGAGTGTGTGATGAAAAAATAAACATAATTCATGGCTCTGTGGGTAAATGTGTTCTGTTGTTATTTCAAAACAAGTATAATTGGACGTCATTATTAATGCAGAAACTTTTTGTCAATAAGTAGGTTCAGGACATAACCTCATCCTATATATAATTTCTCTTTGTGTATTGATGAAACTAGGGAGGGATACATTAAAGTGTTAGTTAATAATACTTAGAGGTACTTGAATGTGCAAGTTCACACTGAATATTTATACTAAACTGTGATGATAGAACATGTTTTTTTTTTCTCCTCAGAAACAGAGCAGAATCTTGCAGACAGACCCTAAAATCTCTCCTGTTATACCTCTGGGATGTTTACTCTGCACCTACTCCCACAGGCAGAGACATCTTCACTCTGCTGTCTCTCTGTTTCACACTTGCCATTGTTACTGGTGGCTTGCTCTACCACTGGCTGTCAAAGACACTGAGATACGCCCATGAAGTGTCGGTTCAAACTACCTGTATCTACAGTGTGAGCATGTTTCTGGTCTCCTTCCTGTGTCACCCCCTGCGCTGTGTGCTGACAATGATTCTGCCCACTGTCTGCACCAAGCAGGGACGCAAACTCCTCATCACAGCTTCTGTAATGATTTTAGTCTTGAATGTCATCCCTAATATTACAGTCAACGTAGGGGCGGTGGCACGCATCCTGAAGTGCACTGCTGAGGGTTTCACAAAGACTTTGTTAAACTCATCTGAACCCTTGAACACAGCTAAGCGAGACCTTGTTCAGGAAGCCATCAAAATGAAAAGGGATGACTTGAGTGTTGTCAACAACTTAAGGACTTTGGATCATTACACATATGTTGATGTGTCAGGAGTCAAAAGCAGGATTACTAAGATAATCAGACAGATAGAGGTCAACTTTACACATGCCAGAAACCTTCTCAAAGAATACAAACTGCTGTCAAACCGGATTCTTGCTGCAATCTTCGTTGTATTGCTGATTGTTGAATCTGCACGCTATTTGAAGTCTTATCTAACATCAGTTCAGTTTGATAATGGCTACATATCCAAAGAACTCTTGCAAAAAATGCCCAATAATGAAAGGCCAGCTAAAAAAAAAATCAAGCTCACAAGGTGTAAAATAACAAATCAGGAATGCACCTCTTCTTTCATATCACTGGTTGTGGTAACGTTATACTTCATTGCAATAACCTTAATAGTAGTTTTGGATTATATTGTGCATTACATAGTTACGATGATTGAGCCATGGTTACTGGATTTTCCACCAACATCTGCCATTATAAGTGTCAATTATAAGGTAAGAGAGCACACATATTTCACCACAGCAACTCCATTCATTTTCCTTTTTTTTTTTCTGGCTTTTTTTGGCGGTTTTGACATATTTGTTCTTGCTTTTAGGTTCAATGGTTCCCCCCTGCTTTTTGTATTATCCCACAATCGTGCAACACACAGACACTGATAAACTTCCACAGGGATTATAAGTGGAATTTCAGCCCCGAGCCATCTCTCTGTGATGTGACAACTTCAGCTCCAAGCCCGGGAGTCACATTCCTGCTGGGATGTCTTTGGCTGATGAGTTACTTTCTGGTGTTCCTTGAGGTTTATGCCAGGCGGCTACGCAGAAAAATTTCTGCATCCTTTTTCAGAAAGCAGGAGGAGAAGAGAAAGGCTTACTTGATGAGGAAAATCCAAGTGAGGCAGACTCAAAAAGCGCAAAAAGGGACTATTTCTGTTAATGTGCAATTTTGAGTGAACCGTTACAACCATTGAACAGACTGGCATGAAACAGGGTTGCACAATCATCAGGTCAAAATGTAGTCAAAGTTGCATGGATGTGTAACCTGTTAATATCTGTCCTGTACTTTGTGTGTATGTTTTTTTGTGAGTTGCAGGGTAACTGCAGATAGAAACTAGCTTTAAAGTGGACCTATTATTCTCATTTCCAGCTCCATATTTTTATTCCTAGACTCTAACAGAGTAACCTTGTTTGATTCACAGTTCACAGTAATCTTTATTTATCTTATACTGGGCCATGGCATAAGTATCCACCGCTGTGACAGTTTACATGTGACAGAAGCTTGATAAATCTCCTATAAGTTAATTCTTTTACACTCTATTAAATTTTTTTCACTGTATTTTATGTACTATGTGTATATATGTATAATTAAGCAGGTAAATAATGTAAAATATTTTCAACACCATGCTGATATTATCATTTAGCTTAAAGTCCACCTGTGCCAAAGTACAGCCTCCCACTCACAGCTATGACATTTTTTTTGGTCTCTGTGCTCTTTCTTTGTTTCTGTTTTGGAAGATGTAAGTTGAATACATTACATCCTGTGTATGAGACACTGTCATAACAGTTTCTTGGTAAGGGTGTTAACACTCAGTAGTCTCCTCTTAGGTGTTAACACTTGTGGTTTAAATAAAAGTACTGTCACCCTTGCTGAACTTGCATCTTGTTTTGGACAGAAACTAGGCTGGTAGCTGTTTTTTTTGAAGGTCACAGAACACACATTTTTTTTGTTCAAACCTCATTTCCAGAAAGGTTGAGGTATTTTCTAAAATGCAGTAAAAACAAAAACATGTGATATATGTGTTAATTCGTTTGAACCTTTAATTCATTGACAAAATTAGTTTTACTGACCATTTTAAATATACACAAATTTTGCATTTAAATGCATTTTAAAAGAAAGGTGATGTAACACAATTGTGAACAGGCCTCTGTCCCAACTTTTGTTGAGTGTGTTGCAGCCATCAGATTCTAAATGTGTGTATATTTAAATGCAATAAAGACAGCCAGTAAATCTGTAGACAATCTTTTATTTGTACTTTTGTCAGTTAGATAAGGGTTCACATGAACATAGCACACATTTCTTTGTTTTTATTGCACTTTGGAACATATTCTAATTTTTCCGGAACTGGGCTTTGTGTATTAGTTTTATTTCAGTGTGATTTGCAGCATTTTTTTTTTTACCCCTCAACCCCACTAGATGCCACCATGGTGCTACAGACAGCTGAAGACATGGCCTAATTTACAGTTGTAGCTCCTGTCAAGTAATGAACAGCAAGAGATTGGATCTTAGAGTTTTTTTGAATATTGTATTGACCCAAATAGGTTCAATAGATTAAATTAATCTGTTTCATTCACACACCCAATGATTCTTCAGCTTATTTTAATCACTCTGCCCCTTTTCTTTCTCTTTTGCATATCAGTATGCTCCTGCTTAAAATTCCCATGAGGCTGTGGGGGTTTATTTTAAGACCTCATCCCAGAATATTAATAGAAGACTTGTTCATTGTCTATTTTTACTTCTGACTTTTTGTCCATTTCCCGATTGTCTCAAAATGTAGCAGCATATAGATGATAATATATTCATATGTTGTCTGATACTGTGAGGTCTGGCAAGTGTGTTACATGTGTGTGACAGTTCTGTAGCCAACTCTGGTCTTATTCTTGTTTTTATAATACATGGGACATTGTGAATACATTCCTTTTATGTCCTGCTGTCTTTTTTCTAAAATGGCTGCAGATTTTTATCCTATTCAATTAAAACTTTTTAGATTTTTTTAAACTCTCATATATATATTTTTCATAAAATCTGACTGACATCTTTGGTACATTTGACATCTTAACAGAAAGTGTGTCCTGCCAAAGATAAGCACACTAATCTTTGTTCAGAACCAATATACTTGCAGACTTCTTTGCAGGCAGCAGTTTAATCAGACAATTATCTGTTATGTATGATTTTCCTTTTTTTCTTCTGTGAAGCTTTCAGATATTCATTATAGGCAGCCTAGAGACTGAATTTTCCTTAACTGATCTCTGAAAAGAATTCAAGAATCTGTCATGCATTAGTATTCTCAGTGACACCTCTGTCGACAAATGCAGGGTCAAAGAGCTTTTTAATCTGTTTTCCATCAGCTGTGATTTTGTGGATGAGCAATTTTAATGGTACTTACTTTTTTCTGCTATTGGGAGCACAAGACTTTAACAGTACCAGCATCTACCCACACATTCAGCCTGCCAGAAGCTGTGAAGCTTTCCCAAATGTGCATCTTGGGAATAGCAAGAATCTAAATCTTATGATGTCTGTGTCTGTTTGTCCCTCAGGAGAATTTTTTTTCTAATTCCACACACTTTGCAAAACTAGAGAATTTCAGACAAATTTTACAAACAGACGTATTAACTAAATCACATCTGGTGTCCAAAAAAGGTTAGTGCCATTTTAATTCTGTGTTCAATCACTGCAGGGCATGGTGTGTTGAACTGCAGGGCACTTATGCTGTTCTTTCAGTAATTACGGGGTTATAGCCACAGAGGTTGGCATGACATTCATTGCATGGATGGTATGAAATTGATTTTTAAGTTGGTGACTGTATGAAGCAGTGTGGATATAATAGTGAGCACTATGAAAGGGAGGGAGGAGCACATCGGGCAAACAGAGAGAGAAAGAGAGAGAGAGGGAGACAGATGTTGGCGACTGGAGCAACTCTGAAAGAGGACTAAGCAGTCATCTGTGTTTCTTGGTAGATTGCACCTGAGTGTAGCTATCATGTCAGAGTGAGAGCTGCCTTTCGCAAATGGTAAGCTGCCCATTTGCATGCCTTTATTGTCTCTTTATTTTCTTTTCCTAAATTGAATCAATTGCAAATGTGTATTTTTTCCCTTTTCCTGAAGAGTCTGGCATTTGTGGGAGTACTGAGGAGAACCAGAGGCATTTATTATTATTATCATTATTATTATTATTATTATTATTATTATTATTATTGTTTATTCCAAATTTACATGACAGCCTTTCCTTGTGAGATTTCAGAGGGTCTCATTGTTTGAAATCATGGCTTTAGTGTGCATGCTGGGCTTTAACACACAGGAGAACAATAATTTCAGTTTAGACATTTTTCATTACAGTTAGGTATTAATAATAAGATCGATATGTCAACTATGTTTAAAAATAATCAATTAAATTGAAGATAATGCAGGTACCTATTAAGACCCAAATTTCAATTTTTATACCCGCAATTGTTGTGTGTGTGTGTGTGTGTGTGTGTGTGTGTGTGTGCGTGCGTGTGCGTGCGCGCACGCGTGCCATAGTCATTATAACAGGAATTTGCATTGACAGGAGGTTGGTTTGAATTGATGGGTCAAATGGATAACAAAATACTGGACTGGAACATTTTTAGTAAATGTCTATTTTCAAAACACAACCTAAATAATCCTAAATAATGTGGTGCTGGGCATTATAACATCTCCACTTTGGTCTCGTCTGTCCAGAGAACATCCAGAAGTCTTGTGGTTTGTTCAGATGCAGTTTTGTAATACTAAACTGTGCTGCCATGTTTCTGTCAGAGAGAGGAAATTTTCTCCAACCATAACTATTTACTCTTTTTCTCATGGTACTATCATGAACTTATATATTTAAGATGCTTAACAGACCTATAGAGTGAAAGGTAGCTCTCGGGGTTTTTTGTTTTTTTGCAGTTTTGATGAGCAATGCATGGTCTCACCTTGGGGTGAATTTGCTGGGATGCCCACTCCTGGGAATACTGTGGCATTGTGTTAACACACACCTGCATGCTCTAGACCAGCAAACTGCCAGAACTTCTGCTTTTATAGAAGTAGTCAACAATTCAAGTACATTTGATTAGCAGCACCTGGCTTTCCCTCTTAATTCCTAACGGGGCAGTTAGGGTATGTTTCATTTTTCATAGGACAGCAAAAAAGCACTGTGATAATTTTATTATTATTATTTTTATTATATTTGAAGGGTTTTTTATTTGATTACTCAGTTGAAATTATTTGTATGGTTGCCTCTTTTGATCAAGGTGCATCACTGAAACATTTGAAACTGTAGCTGGGAGAGGGAGTGTTACATTTTGTTAAATCAAGACAAGGGTCAAAGCCTTTTTCACAAAATTACATCATGTTCTAATGATTTGATTTCTTCATGTCTCTGTCTTGAGGATTCTCATTTTGTGCCCCTGAAGTTTAACTGAATTTTGGCTGCTGGACTCAAGCACAATGGATAACAACACAACAACCTTTCAGGATGTCACTCGGGTTGTGAATCTTACAGAAATGCCTCTAAACTCCCTCGAAGAACAAGCAATAACGATATTTTTGACAATGCTCATTTGTGGTGTTGGGATTGCTGGGAATATCATGGTTGTGCTGGTTGTGCTGCGCACTAAACACATGGTGACCCCGACTAACTGTTACCTCGTCAGCTTGGCTGTTGCAGACCTCATTGTGCTCCTCGCTGCAGGCCTGCCTAATATCTCTGATGTTGTAGCCTTCTGGATATACGGCTACACAGGATGCTTGTGTATAACATATCTTCAGTACCTGGGCATCAACGTGTCATCCTGCTCCATCACAGCTTTCACCATCGAACGATACATTGCTATATGTCACTCCATAAAGGCACAGTTTATATGCACTGTTTCTCGAGCCAAAAGGATCATAGCTGGAGTGTGGATCTTCACTTCCCTCTACTGTACCATGTGGTTCTTTTTAGTGGACATAGATGAAACTGTCTATACCAACGGGGTGGTTGTTACCTGTGGCTACCGTGTCTCCAGGAGCCTCTACATGCCAATCTATTTCCTGGACTTCACTCTGTTTTATGTGATCCCTCTCATTGTGGCCACTGTGCTGTATGGGCTAATTGCCAGGATTTTGTTTATAAGCCCTCTGCCATCGCATCTCAACGACCAAGCCGGAGGAGGGTCAGTTCATCGGGGGCACTCCAGCTCCACAAATAAGGTCAACAAGGGTGCAGTTTCTGCAAGAAAACAGGTACTGGATAGGCCATAAAGACACACAGTTGAGAGCAAAAAGGAAATGAACATAAAAGCTTTTTGAGAATCTTGTAAACAGTTCAGTCACTGCATTTGTGGTAATTTTTTTAAAATGAAGATTAAATCTTAATTGCATACTTATTTAGGTTCAAAATGACTTTATAAATGGTTTTGACTGTACCAGACTAAAATATCTCCACAGCTTGCCAAGAAATTTTATAAACATATTCAGTATTCCCAGAGGAGGAAACCAATCTCAACCATCACCATTACGTTGACATTTGTGATTTTCATATGAGTAAAAGAAAACTATCAGAGGGATTGCCATGGCATTTGGATCAGCCATTCACTTTTCCCTCAGGCTTAACTGTAATTGCCTTGTTCCTCCATTATGTTTTCATGTAGCCTTGGGGGAACGACGGATCAAAATTTTCATTTGTCCAAAAGTTCTGTTTATAGCAAGCAAGTACTTGCAAAAGCATTACTAGAAATAATAGTCTCATCAGTTTCAGCAGAGGAGCTGTGTGTGTTCAGAGCTAATTAACAAAGGTAAACACTATGAATGTCCTCCAGGACTCAAACTGAACGGTACGATCAGCATATTTTCAGTGATTATCAGGTGGCTCTCTGTGATAGCAGACCTTTTAACACTTTCACTGACAGGTTATTTTCTTGATTAACCAGGCCTTTATTTTTACTGCAAGCATGCTAGCAAACTAGCAAACATCTATGTACAGCCTCAGAGTTATTTATTGCTTCCTATAAAGCCTTGGATTGATCAAAAATGTAATAGTGAGAGTACTGACAGGGACTAGAAGGAGAGATCATATTTCCTCTATATTGGCTTCTCTTAATGGACTCCCTGTTAAACCAAGAATTGAACTTAAAATCCTTCTCCTCACAAGTAAAATCTTAAATAATCAGACACAGGCCTATCTTAAACACCTCAAAGTGCTACATTTTCTCAACAGAGCACTTCATTCTCAGAGTGGAGGCTTACTTGTGGTTCCTAAGGTTTCTTAAAGTAGAATGGGATGCAGAGCCTTCAGCTATCAGGCCCCTCTCCTAACGAGCACCCATTTTGTATTCGGGTGATAGACACATTCTCTACATTTGAAATTAGGTTTTAGACTTTCCTTTTTAATGAAGTTTATAGTTAGGGCTTGATTAGCTGACCCTGAAACACCCCTTTGTTAGGCTGTAATAGGCAGATGGCTGCTCCTCCCTGAGCCTAGTTCTGCTGGAGGTCTCTTCCTGTTAAAAGGGAGTTCTTCCGTCCTATCGAACTAAAATGACTTATTTGTGTGCCTCAAGGATTCTTATCAAGCATCCTCATTCACCAGTAGGACTTTGGGTTGTGGCACGCAGTATGTCTGCAAAGATGATTGAGATACATATACTCTTTCTCATTCTTATTTATTATATCCTTTCTCCTCCAACAGATAACAAAGATGCTGGCTGTTGTGGTCGTCCTCTTCGCCTTGCTCTGGATGCCCTACCGAACGCTGGTAGTGGTCAACTCCTTCATTGACCCGCCTTACCACAACACCTGGTTCCTGCTCTTCTGCCGGATGTGCATCTACACCAACAGTGCCATCAACCCAATCGTTTATAACCTCATGTCTCAGAAGTTTCGGGTTGCATTTAAAAAGCTCTGTAAGTGCCACTGGCACAAGGAGGCTGAGTACAGTGTGCCAATGTATTACAGTGTGATGAAGAATTCCCATGAGAGCAATGAGCCAGTCACAGAGCATGAAGAAGTCAGTTGCCATGCCACCCACAGGTCCAACATGACAGATGATGAAGCTGTCAGCATTTCTTCCTGAAATTTCTTTATGAAATGCAGAGTGATTTGATGTGTTCAGGCTATATGTGCATGATAAATTATTAATTAAAATATGTCAGTTTCATGTGTAGATTTTCTGCTACTTGCACCTGTTAAAAATATGTGCTGAAAACTGTTAGTATTCTTTGTAATGACTGTGAAACAAGTTTTATGTGTGCTCTTATAGTTGTGGTACTTTGTGGAACCATATTGTAACAACTATGTTGTACATACAATGTGTTATGTCAGCCCAAGCTTTCAAGACACTGCTTAGTTGCCTTGCCCAAGAAGGTTATGTGATTGATTTTGTTTGTTTGTTTGCTTGTTTGTTTGCAGGATTACTTAAAATGTTATTGATAGATGTGCAAGAATATTTCAGCAGTGGTGGGGCTTGATTCCAGATCCAGATCCATAATACTGTTGGAAGGATTCTCTATTGCTGCATTTTGTATCATATTTTTACAAATACACTGCTCAAAAAAAATTAAGGGAATACCAGAACTGGCCAGTTCACCACTGGCCCCTGTTCTCCTCACAAATGAGAGTAGGTTCACACTGAGAACACAGAGCAGATGATAAGGTGTCTCCAGATACTTTTTTGTGGGTCATGTGCATACTGTGAACCTGCTCCCATTTTTGATGAGAACTGGGGCCTAGTAGCAGACCTGCCAGTTCTCTGTCATATTGAGACTATCTCTACTCGTAACAGAGTGGAGAGATAGTCTCTCCACTCAGAGAACCAAGATTACAATGTAACTATACATTCTGGTGTCCCAGGCGAATGCCACTTGAACGTCACAGTGCTGAAGTGCAAACACAGGCCCCATTAAAGAATGACAGTTTATTCAGAAACACGTACAACCCCAAATCAGAAAAAGTTGGGACAGTATGGAAAACGCAAATAAAAAAAGAAAGTAGTGATTTCTAAATTTACTTTGACTTGCATTTCATTGAAGGAAATATGAACACAAAATATTTCGTGTTTTGTCTGGTCAAATTCATTTCATTTGTAAATATACATCCTTTCCTGTCATTCAGACGTGCAGCACATTCCAAAAAAAGTTGGGACAGGAGCAATTTAGGGCTGGTAATCAGGTAAATTGGTTAAATAATGATGTGATTTGAAACAGGTGATGTCAACAGGTGATTGTAATTATGATTTGGTACAAAAGCAGCATCCAAGAAAGGTCTAGTCCTTTAGGAGCAAAGATGGGCCAAGGATCGCCAGTTTGCCAACAAATACATGAGAAAATTATTGAAATGTTTAAAAACAATGTTCCTCAAAGAAAGATAGGAAGAGATTTGGAAATTTCACCTTCAACAGTGCATAACATGATTAAAAGATTCAAGGAATCTGGAGGAATTTCAGTGCTTAAAGGACAAGGGCGCAAGCCTAAGCTGAACAACCGTGGTCTCCGATCCCTCAGGCGGCACTGCATCAAGAATCGTCATTCATCTAAAGCGATATCACCACATGGGCTCAGGACTACTTTGGCAAACCTTTGTCAAGTACCACAATACGTAGTTACATCCACAAATGCCAGTTAAAACTGTACTGTGCCAAAAGGAAGCCCTATGTTAACAG
>VUQH01033374.1:0-13147 GCA_015106775.1 Etroplus canarensis | reverse complement strand
ACCCGCTGCATGTTTTCTACAGCCGCCCCTCACTTTTGAATTAACACCATATGTTTATAGGTTTGCAGTGGCATGCATGGGTTGCTTTGATCCAAGCTGATATTAGCATGAGTGTTCTCACAAATTAATGATCATGTGATTCACAGGTTATTTTTAGGTATGATGTTATTGTATTAGAAGTTGAAGCAGGGATACTTTTTCTGGCATTTTGTAGGCGTTTATGTTCAGATTTTGCAATTTTGTTGGTGCAACATGCCTACAATTGACAGTTATTACAGTCTTAGAGTTCTAAAGAAATCTTACATGTGCGCAACATTACTGAATCATATTTGTTTCTCTACCATTTCATTTCATACTGTCTGGTATGCTACTCCTTATATAATACAACACAAAAAGCACACGCAAAACACAAAGAACTCAAACATCATAAGACAAGATACACAAGTGGACATTCATCTGCATCTTATTACTCTTCCAAAATCCTTCACAACTGCACCAGAGCTAGAATTTCACACCTCCATTATTTCCCCTTAATCCTCACCCCTCTAGGCTTCAATCTGCTGATGAATCACAGGACCTCTCCTCCCATGTCCCCCTGTCTTCCCACCAGCCACCTCTCAGCACACACAAAAACATCATCAGCACACCAAAACAAGAACTGGACAAAGTCAAACCCTCCGATCCCCAAACTTCTAAGACAGGCCAGTCATTTGGCATTAACAGTGTGGTTATGACACCCAAACTGGCTCGTGCAGGACCCAAGATCTTTGACAAGGTCCTTGCTTTTGAGGAGCGAAGGGCAAGTGTGGATCTGCCAGGAGGGGCAGCTTCCTCTGAATCAGATGGTAGTGGAAAGAAGACAGGAGGCCCCAGCAAAGAGGAAGGCCGAATCCTTCAGGGCGCAGCCCAGAAGAGAGCAGTGTTCAAGCAAAGGGCCTCGTCATTAGAGGACAAGACGAGCTATTCCCAGAGGATCCAGAACTACCAGAGCAAGTTCACAGAAGAGCTCCAGAGGATCAAAAAGCTTGTGGGGAAACCAAGCTTGAAGAAGGCATATTCCACTGAGCAGCTGTCACAGAAAGACAGGCTGCACACAGGAAAACTAGAACCCATTCCTGCCCAAGTGGTTAAAAAACTGGAGGCAAGGGAGCGAACCCTGGAGGAAAGAAAAGCTGGGGAGAGAGAGGGGGGCAGCACATGGAAGAATTCTCCACAGGCCCAAGGCAGAGGTCTGGGGAATCAAAGTAACAGCCCCAGAAAGGGTGAGATGACACAGCCAGAGTCACAGGAGAAACCAGTGGATAGCACAATGAAAATTTCTGTTACCAGGGCAACGGCACCAGTTCGCCAGTTACCAGGACAACCATTGCCAACAGCCACAAAGACGAGCCTAATCAGGTTTGAAAAGGATTATTTTTACTGATTAATTTGAGTGCTTTCAAAAGATTTAAATATTGTGAATTTTTCTTTGGAGGAATTGTAATTTCTTCAAAAAAATTAGGCACTTAATGGAAATTAACACTTTTGGATATCTGATATTTATTCATCACTTGTTTGCATTACATAACAGTTTTCTCATCTTTGCATGCAGGGAAACCCTACAAAGCTCTCTGGCAGCTGACAAAGACACACTTGTTAACACATCCCACAAATCTTCATCCTCCTCCAGAGTCGATTCAAAGAGAGAAACCAACATGGACAACAAGACAGACCACAGATCATCAGGCCCAACAGGGAAGAGAGCGTCCCCTATAACTGTGAGGGAACCAGGATCCCAGTATCCACCCAAGCCTCCACGGCTCCCCCCATCACCCACTCCTTCCATCAGCCCACTCCTAAAAAGAAGGAAGGCGGAGGTGGGGCGGACATCTCCAGCCTTGAAGGTAAACATTCCCACTATCCTAGTGGAGAATGAACCTATGGAGATAGAAAGTGGTGCAGAAAGAAGCAACGAGGGAAGCAAGAGGGAGGGCAGAGTACGCAAAAGCAAGAAAGGTCGTTCTGCTCAACCAAAGTCTCCAGAGGAAGGTAAGAGATGTTTTATGATCGTTATAGATATATGCATTTGCAAAAACCAAGCAGCATCTGCCACAAATGAGAGTGTGGAACTACTCTCCAGTGCAGCTCTCTTTATGGACACTAGGTTTAAATAGCACCAAAGTCCATGAGAAAGTGAGAAAGTGACAGTGTATCTCAAGAAAAGCCTTTATCTATCTCAGTTGTCTGTCAACTGACACATCTCTTAGAGAGAGCAACATAATGGTAGCTGATGCTCCACTGACCTAAATCCTGTTGTCCAGTTAATTTATTTGCACAAACACAACCACCTTGTGTCCCTTTTAAAAAATATTTGATGCTTTATCAGTGGTTTTCTGTTTAGTTTGTGTACTTATCGCACTTCTTAACAACCTCTTAACATCCACCAGGTTGCCAGCAGGGTTAGGTTACATTTTATACTCGTGCGTGTTGACCTTACAGTACCTCTGTTATAAGAGTTTCCTTTTGATATTCTAAATAGGTTAAAACATATAAAGGGGTAGATGTGAACCCAGCCATAACCATAACCCTAAACAGGTCACTGACAATCTGGTGGATGTTAGCAGGTTAAAAACTGTAGTCTTGTTTCACCTCAGACCACCATGACTACTGAGTGTAATGAAAAAGCATTTTGAATGTAACTGTAAATAGAACACGTAAAATGAATAGTTCCTTCACACCCAAAAGTGATGGGTCATGGTGTACTTAAGTACAACACAGACTCTTGCAGAAAGATAAGAAGTTAAACCAATGGAGGTCAGCAAACTAGATTTTCAGGGGTTGTGGCATCACTTTTAAATAATTTAAAGTAATGCTGAATCTTTCTCTCTAGCTTTAATAGGGTCCCAAGACTATTAACTAGACAAAAAGATCACACAATATGCTTTTTTTTAAAAAAAATTAAATGATATCTGCTTTTTTCTTGTGAAATACTTCTTTCACCTCTTTTGACCCTTTTGTCTTCATCAGTCATCAGAAAAAAAACACGTTGCCAGTGTAAGCTCCTTACTCTCAGTCTGACCCTAGGCAACCAGAATATGTGTCTTTTTTGTTTTTATTGAATTGTTCTCTCAAGTCTTGACAATCAGAGAACAATGAAAAAAATAATTCTGACATGCATCAAAAATAATCAAATTTTCCTAATAAAAAACAGTTCTGCCTTTCTTTCAAAAATAGTTTTATGGTTGCTACTTATGATGGCTTAGATTTTTGAGAGTTAAATAAGTAAATGCCACAGTCTCAAATGGAATAAGTCACTCTTTTAACTTTTTTAACTATAACATTCTTCTATTCCCAGTAGAGTTTTGTCAAACCTTTAACAGCAGTTTTAGTTTTCCATCTGTTCTTTTGCTTTGTAAAGAATAATAACAAATGCACATACAGTAACACTCCAGTGTAACAAAGAATGATCAAAGTACAACACATTCTGTATGTATTACATTATCCATCATGGAAAATTAATCAAACAGACTTGCTGCTGGACCCCGACTCATTGACGGATTTCATTTCTCATGGGGATCCATAATGGGAAACTAGCCCATTGACTTAATTTGGGGTCTGACCCATTTTCTAAAGCAGGAGCACAGGCAGCTCCACAAACTATCTGACTATTCCTCTAATTCACAGCGGGTTCATCTGATGACTCTTACCTGTCTGCTGATGACGAACCACCTGAGGCCCCAAGGTTTGAGAGGCCCCTTGAGGACACAACTGCACCCAGCGCCTCTGAGATCATACTGAAATGCATCATCACTGGCAGCCCAACCCCTACTGGTACACGTGAAGACAGGGCTCAAAATGAAATAGTAACAATGAATATATTTTGTGTCATATCATTTTATAGATTTTTTTAAGCTATGGCAAAATGACTGGTTCCTCTCGTGTAAATCTCAGAAACCAAAACATTAAACCTTATCATTGCACATCATTGCAAATTAAATGCTTCCATATCAGTATTTCTCTGGGATTTGTCTTTGAGAGGAGGATTTGTATAAGTGTGTTTTCCCCTGCCTTCATAGTGACATGGAGAAAGAATAACGTGGAGATTCGGAGTGATGCATTCCATGTGGTTAAAGCTGAGGGCGAGAAGCACAGTCTGGTGATAAAGGCGATGAGGCCGAACAACGCAGGGTCATACTGCGTCACGGCTGTCAACACAGTGGGCAGAGCTTCCTGCAGCGCAATGCTCTACATCCAATCAGGTGAGACCAGGCCAGAGATGGCTCTCCAAACAGAGAGGGATTTGCAGTTAGAGCTGGTGTTATTGTGACACATTTACCAGCGCAAATTTAAATGAAGAGAGAGACGCTGGGGAACATGAAAACGATGCTGTCCTCGAACATGTTGACTCACACTTTAATCTACTGCCAGCCCTCCTCCGCCTGACATTCTGTCTTAATGACTACAAAGGCCCGCTAGAGCTCAGCATCCCAACCGGGGCTCCTCACTGCGATAGTTGCCATGGCAACCCATTAATTCTTGAAGGCACTGAGCTCCTGTCGGCATGAATTCAAAACGCAGACCTGCCCCGTCACACAAAGGTCTCCTGAGCCTTAAAGGCAGCTGTGGCATTCAGAATCAGGCGAAAATGTGCCTACAGTGGCTATGTGTTGATATTGTGTGGTGCATGTGAAAAGCTCCCACAGTGTTGATTCAGCTCATGCAAATGCAACTTTTCCCTCTTCACAGTTTTGTCAACAAATGTGAGTGCGCACTCTGGAACTGTCTCACCAGCAGCACAGGGGCCTTTGTTGCCATATTAGGCCAGTAGAGTCTAACTTGAAGGAGTATTTTTAGACGCCCTCTTGTTCTCTTGGGTAATTGCCATCTGCTTTATGTCCCTGCTTCAGATTACAGCTGTAATCATGGAGTTTTTCATCACTCTAGATTTCACGCTACAGGGCTCAGAGATGGAGTTGTCAAGAAGTGGTGGTAGATTATGTGAGTCATTTTAGCTGGTTTAGCTGAGAACAGAGTAGATTGTTGGCGGGGAAAGCCAAAATAGTGGGAGAGATTGATTCATGGGCTTCAAAGAAATATGAGCGAGCCTAACATATTGTCATTTTTGTATAAAAACATCAAAGAAGCTTTATATTTTTCCCAGCCTTTTATTAATTTCAGAATATAACCCCCTCTATGGAGTCTTTAAAAATGACCTAAGCTTTAATGAACCTTTAAAATAGCCACCTTTTCATCAAATGAGGATGTCAGCAATGTAAGAGAATAAAGGCATGACAATGATAGGAAGCAGAGGACAGAACGGAGGACAGAATGGAGGATAAAGCTGAAAAGGAAGGCTAGTCAGCTCAGAATGTTCACCAGTTGTGTAAGAGTTGGCAGGTTTACATAAATACTCCAGGGAGTTATCCCCTGGTGCACAGACGCTGCTCAGAGATGTGACTCTAGGTAGGTTATTTTGTTGTTTTTTCCCCTTTTTATTGCTGTGAGTTCAACAGAATATCCAACTATATAGCTTAATAATTTGGCATAAAAAGTGTTATTCTCATAATGTTTTATTGCTAGTAGTCAGCTTTTCCATATATGGCTTTCAATGCATTTCTTTCCATCTGTACATGCAGCCAAGCCTGTCTCTGACTTACAGATGATGACCCAGTTTCCTTTTATTTTGCACCGTTGAGTTAGTTTCATACAAAAACTTATCAGTCCACTCTGCTGTCTTGTCAAAAGAAGATATCTTTATTCTGTTCATTTAATTGATTTTATTCATTTTCAGTCAGTGTTATCTTCTCATGCCAGATTTATGAGAGCTTAGGTTTTTCAGAAACTGTGAAATATTGAGTGAAAAAGAAAGCAACAAAGGCAGAGGAGAGAAGAGGAAGAAAGACAGACAGAGTGACAGTGCTTTTTATTCCTTCCTGCAGCTGTGAACTGAGTCTGACTGTAGTTGAAGCTGCTAAGGGTCCACACACAGTCTTTCACATAGTGTCTGTGCTAGAACTCATGGGAATGAGTGAATGATTGGGTCAAGGATTAAGGGATAAATTTGTTATCTGTACAGTTACGGTCACTTCAGAGAGGTCTCTGCGCTCAGTGTGTGGGGGTGCATGTGGCCCACTTATGTCTTACTCACCACTTTGTGTTGCCAAATGCTCATCTTGGCAAAGATCAACTCCAGAAAAGCAAGAAAAGACCGTAAACATCAGAGCTCTGACAGATTGTTCCCATTGGAAGTCTTAACGAGCCACCCTAGCTCAATGTTAACCATATTTCAAAGAGATTTGCACTCAATTACTTAAATTAAGAAATGTGTAAATCGCAGCTGACTTTTTCATGAACTCAAATTAAAATAACTAAGATACAGCAGTTGTAGGCTTGTATTTCTGAGCAGTATTTTGTTCTTCCAGAGCCGACCCACACACAATGTGGGAAATCTGCTGCATCCCTGGAAATCAGCACTCCAGTCCAGTCAGATGAGGAGTACCTGAGCCCTCAGGAGGAGGTGATGGAGGTTGGGAGTTCACTTCCTCATCATTTGAAAGAGCCTCCCTCATTTCAGGTAAGAATGTAAAGCTCAGTATGTTTTTTTAATATCAGAACAGAGTCATACTGCCAAGTATGAATTATAGCTATGTTCTTTTGACTATGGTCCTGACTACACTGCTCTTACTTTTCCCAGTAACAAAACAGCAAACTCTAGGTGAGAAAAATAGGTTTTATACCATGACTCCGGTTCCTTCAACATACCATTGGTGCTTGATAGCTACAGACATCCTGGGCACTGTCATAATGTGGTTTGACTTTGACTAACCTTAAAAGCCTTGATAGGTAATTGTGTTGTCATTCTTTAACAGGTGGCACCATGTGATCAGACCGTAACTGAGGGTCAAGATGTTGTTATGTCAGTGAAAGTCAGAGGCCAGCCCAAACCCATGGTTTACTGGTAAGACATCTTTTTTGAAAGCTTTATTGCAGGCAGACATCTCAGGAGACACCTGAAGCTTTTATCACAACCAAGGGCACTGACTGTTTCACACAGACACCCCTCCATTACACGCCTGAGCATAAATGACTCTGACAGCCACTTTATATTGACCCAGGCTGAAGGACAGAGTCTCGGTGAAGACAGCAGGACGCTTCACTATGCGAGAGATGGAAGATGGCACCAGTGAAATGAGGATCAGCTCAGCTCAGAGGTCAGATGCAGGGCTTTATGCTTGTAGGGTCATCAACGAATATGGGACCAAGCAAGAAGAATGCAGAGTAGAGGTCAGAGGTAGGTAATGAGCAACCCACCTGAATGTTTAGCTATAGCTTATCTTGTAATACTTCTTTATGGCTGGTCTTTTTGGTCTTTTTTGTCAATGCTTGCAGCACAAACAGCACTGAAAATCACCAGGGAGTTAAAAGATGCAACAGTGAGGGCTGGAGAGACAGCTGTGTTTGAGTGTCACATCATAGGACCTCCAGACATGGACGTGGACTGGCTGTCCAATGGAAAGCTGATCCAGCCAGCACTGCTCAACTGCAAGATGCACTTTGATGGAAAGAGGTGGGTCTACCTCCTGTTGTAAGAAAACGTGTATGTGAATGAAGTAATTGTGGGTCTCTATAGTCCGTTGTTGAACTTTTATTTTTGTCATTAAAACAGATATTTAAATAACTTAATGTTTTGTGCAATTCTTTGTTTTATATTTCTTTATTTTTTTAATTATAGGTGCCGTCTGATACTAAATTCAGTACATGAGGATGACAGTGGGACATACACTTGCAAGCTGAGCACTGCCAAAGGTGAATCACAAACGCTGTTGCCCCTGTTGTTAAAGAGAATATGGAAAATGCATATAAGGTGTGACCACACATTTGAAATTTGATTCTTTGAGATCTTCCCCTTGGGTACTTCTGGACCATTCCCAGTGTTGCTGCTAATTTTAGATCCTGGAACTCCCTATCTGTCTCCTTGCATGTGCTTTAGATTTCTACTGTAACCTCCTGAGGCAACAGATGGAAAACATCAACAGAAAGGGCCTGAACTGTGCCGCATGCCATAGTGCATTTGCCTTACTCACCAACTCTATCCTAGCCTATCCTACCTGCCACAGGGTGAGAGGCAGAACACAGCCTAGAAAGTTTGCCAGTCTATTGAAAAGCTAGGCATAGATCAGCCAAATTTAAATTATGTATGAGTTTTAATTTTATGGACAGAGTGGCAGAATTTTATGATTCTCTTTGTCTCTACCAGAGAGGTTTCGGTTGTGTTTTCCAACTTCACTGGAACCCACGACTACACAAACGCATCTAAATGATGTAGAAACTAAAAGTAACAGCATTCATTTTTTAAAAAACGTGAGTGATCCTTTCAAAAGTTTTGTTACTAATAGGGCACCTATGCATTTACAGAGGAGTTGACCTCAAGTGCAAATCTGAGGGTCATTCCATCCAAGGAGCCTCTTTTCACCCGTAAGCTGGACATCCTGGAGATCATCGAAGGACGCACAGCACGGTTTGACTGTAAGGTGAGCGGCTCGCCTGCTCCAAGAGTCACATGGATGCATTTTGGTAAGAATCTCAAGGCAGTGTGTAGTTTTCCTAGAGTTTTTAGGCTCTTCAAAAGAAATAACTTTGCAAGTTTTTTTTTTCATGTTCTTTCAGAGTCACGAGTGGAGGAGAGTGATAATGTTCGCATCCTTCAAGAGGGGGGTCGTCACTCACTTGTCATCACCCACGTTAGCAGCGACACAGAAGGCTTTTACACAGCAGTTGCTCAAAACATTCATGGAAAGTCTGAATGCACTGCTGAGCTGTACATGCAAGAACCCAGAGCTGCCATATCTTCTCACATGTAAGAGAAGCCAGTCGTTTCTATTAGCGTTTCATCTCTAATTGTGTTATTGTAAAGGCTTTGAAGGAGAGAAGAAAAACAAACTATTGTAAATCAAAGGTTCCATTTCTGTTTTCTAGGGCAAGGAAAAATATCTCCGATGGAGTAAATGCATGCAATAAAATTAAATCAAGCTGTTGTTTCTTCCTACAGGGCCAAGCTGGAGAAGATGCCATCCATCCCTGAGGAGCCTGAAGTGCTTGAGAATGAGGTGGAGAAGAGGACCATGCCAGACTTTGTTCAACCTCTGGCCGATGTGGAAGTGATTGAAGGGAAGGAGGCAGTGCTGAAATGCAAGGTGGCAGGCCTGCCCTACCCAACCATTGCCTGGTATCACAACAGCAAGCGAATTGAGAACAGTGAAGAGCGTAAAATGACTCAGTGTAAGCAGAGATACCACACAAGGATAAACCATTCAAAGGGGGGAAAATGGTGAATAAGAAACCTGTGTGTCTGTTCTCCAGACAGGGATGTCCACAGTCTGGTCATTCGTACCACTTGTCATGCTCATGGGGGTGTTTATAAGGCCGTCATCTCGAACAAAATGGGCAAAGCAGCCTGCTATGCTCATCTATATGTTACAGGTGGGGATAGATAGTCACTGTATGTTGCTATAAATTAAAGAACAGACAATATGCTATACCTACTTGTGCTTTTTTTTACTAGATATTGTTCCTGACCCTCCTGATGGGCCACCAGTGATAGAGGCCATTACAGGAAAAACTATAAGCCTGAGCTGGAAGAGACCAAAGAGGCTCGACCCTTCATTTGGTAGGTTAATTGAACAACTGCTGAAAAAACCCCCACTATTTATAGGATATTTTGGCTGTTTTTGCTCTTTTTTCTGAGATGATGATCATAGATTAAATACAATCCTTCTTCATCCATCTGGATTTTTAGCACTGCTAAAGCACCAGTAGCACCACCCAGTAATTAAAGAGCATGTGTGTTTGCAGATGCTGGCTCCTTGCTGTATGTGGTCCAGCAGCAGTCTCTGGGCTCAATCCAGTGGTCTGTTGTGGCATCTAACCTGAGGGAGACAAACTACACTGTCAACTCACTGTCTAAGGGAGTCCGCTATGCTTTCAGAGTCCTGACATCCACTGGGAAAACACTAAGCAAGCCATCACCTGCCAGTGATTTGGTACAGCTGCTAGACAGAGGTATCAAGCATGTTTAAGAGGCTTATGCCGCAATCTGCTGCAATACATTTCAAATACTTTTTAGCATAAATTTTTTTCAAATCTTTGACTTCTCTAGGACCGTACTTAAGGAAAGCACCAATAATTTTTGACAAACCAGATGTGGTGTATGTGGTTGAGAATCAACCTGCGAGCATCACCATCACACTGAATCATGTACATGCAGCTGTCACCTGGAAAAGGTTAGTTTACCTGTCTTTAAAGCTTTAAATACTGAGGCATATCTTAGAGGTGTCAGAAGTTTATTTCAGACTAACACAAAACATCTCTCAGCCATGCTGGTTTTCACTCTATTTCTGTCCTCATCATATTTTATAAACTGAGGTGAAACATGTGAACCTATTTACCCTAAGCTCTGCAGATAATAAGCCTAGATTCAGAAGATGGTTTTCATTGCTTTGACTGAATTTAGCATTTGCTTTTGAAACATATGTACCCAAATCTTTTGAAGGCAAGCTCTGTTTTGTCAGCAGGGGTTTAAGTTGCGGCAAAATTGGAATATTTGTACAAAAAAATTGAAGAGGAGGAGAAGTTGAAGCACATGATGGCTTTTCTAGACCCATATTCATAAAGTTCAAAAGACTGCGTCTATGATAGTGTGGATGTAATTAATGCTGAATGAAATATGCAAGTACTGGAGCAACACATCTTTGTCATTTCAGCGAGTCAACCTATATTCTGTATGCTTTACAGCAGTGTGGCTCTGTGATGAAAGAGTCTGTGTGCTAAATTGGCCTGCCTGCAGTTCAGACTTGTCACCCACTGAAAACATTTGGAGTATAAAATAAAAAAATACATAAAGAAAACCCCCAAAATGCTGAACTTTTATATTAAGCAATAATGGAAAAAACATTTGGCTTTCAAAACTGCAGCAGCTGGTCTCCTCTTGTGTTGTTAAAAGGAGGGCTGATGCAGCACAATGGTGAACATGCCCTTCTCACAACTTTTTTGAATCCTTCTCACCTCAGGAGGGGCGTTGTATTGGTCAGCAAACCAGGGATGTATGAGATGAGCATGCCAGATGATGATCAACACACCCTGAAGCTGCAGCGGATCAGAATCACAGACATCGGTCAGCTGGTGGTCACAGCCAGCAACCAGTTTGGCAGTGACCTTTGCACACTTCAGCTAGCCATGGCAGGTCAGTCCAGGCAAAGCACCACATGATAAATTTAGCATTTTAGTAAGAATCCAAAGAACTTACTACTTACCACCAACAGCATTATATGACAAATGAAAAGCTGTTTGTAATTTAATAGGTGAGGCTACTTTTGAAGTAAAGAGGCATGTGTTTAAAAAAAAAATCTCTGTTTTGAAATGGAAGCCCTCCATTTTCTGCGCCTTTATTCTTTGATCCGTGCCCTATAAAAACCTCAGAAACCACATGGAGTTTGTCTTAATTTAGTGTCCAAAAGAATATATGATGGACAACCCTGCTGTTTAAATTTTATTAGTGGAAAACTGCATTAAGAGAGCAGTTCATAATGTTTCCTGTGCATTTTTGACAGGCTCAAATACTGAACTTCTTTTCTTTTCTGCAGTACCTCCTAAATTTGAAACTATCATGGAGGATGTGGATGTGCATGTTGGAGAGACATGCCATCTGGCTGTCGTGGTTGAAGGAAAGCCAGATCCAGATATTCTGTGGTATAAGGTATTATGTCCAAGAGCAGATTATAATTCCAATCTAAACTTCAGATTAAACTGAAAACTCTCCTGATATTTTTAGATGAATGCTAATAGTTGATTGGTCTGTTGCAGGATGATGTGCTTCTCTCTGAGAGCAGCCACTTCACATTTGTTTATGATGACCCAGAATATTCCCTTGTTGTCCTCAATGCTCAACCTGATCACTCTGGTGTGTACACCTGCACTGCGAAGAACCTGGCTGGCTCCAACTCCTGCAAGGCTGAGCTGACAGTTCATACAGGTCTGCAGTCCAACAAAGTAATAATAGTAGTTTAAAAGATTGTAATAATGAGAATTTTTTTTTTTAAAAAAAGAATGCTTGTGTCAGTAGTGTATAATGAGAAATGAAAGACCTCTATCCAAAATCAGTTTTCTAACAGATGTTTTCTCCATTTTCTGATATTACTGCTTAGTTTGCATGATATCAAATCACCACTGCAAAACATACCAGTATAAGCTAGTTGTTGTTGAAAATTACTCCTCTAAATCTGCACCATATGGGCGGGACCACAAGGTGTTTTGAAACTACAATGTGAAACCATCTGTCACTGTGCTGGCACACATTTACAGCCACACACACACATACACCAAATAAAGATGCCTATGCTGGTGCCTCCTCCAGAGCGAAAAGAAGCGGCAGAGCCAATGGAGGACGAGGGAACCATTCTGAGGAAGATGAGACGTTTGACAGATTACTATGATGTCCACAAAGAGATAGGGAGGTGAGTGTGTATGTGAAAGCCACACACTTGTCCTGTCTCGCATCCCTTCAGAGACGACGAGGACACTGACGTTAATGGCTGTTTGAGCACTCAGGGTCGGGCTGGTGGGAGGGAGGTGGGGTGTATGGGGGGTGGGGAGTTGCACCTGCTTAACAACAGCAGACAGAAATGAGAGATGAGTCACCAGCCATGAGTGGAGTGAATACATTAGCTGACGACAGATTATTTGTTTTGGTCTAGAGACAGGCATTTACTGTGAATTGCACAGCCATTGGAATGACAAAACAGGCAGATAAAAAAAAATCTGTTTTCCACTCATGAACGGCACAACTGCCTCAGTAATGAAATTCAGATTATGAATTCTTCTCCCAAATATTACGGAATAATGCCTAAGAAGAATGAAAGTTAATTATACAATGAAAATCACCCCTCCATTTCTCTCTCTATTGTTCTCTATTGTTCTTGACAAAAAAAAAATTAATAAAGTGGAGGGAAAGGGAATTACTATCATTAAAGGGGACCCATTATGAGTCATGATTGTATATATAGTCATGAGTCATGATGTGTGTGTGTGTGTGTGTGTGTGTGTGTGTGTGTGTGTGCATATATATATATATATATATATATATATATATATATATATATATATATTCAAAATA
>VUQH01033373.1:0-14867 GCA_015106775.1 Etroplus canarensis | reverse complement strand
TGGTAAATATACATAATATGAATACTGGAAATAAATACATACTATATATATATATATATATGAGTGTGTATATATATATATATATATATATATACAGATAGATAGATAGATAGATAGATAGATATAAAAGGACAGTTGCAAGTTAAATATACAGTATGAGTGTGAATATATAGACATGTGAATGTTATGTATATGTATTTACACAATAATTCCACAATAATTTATAGTAATTAGGATAAATGGGATAAACTAAACCCTCGTAAAACAGTAAACAGTTGTACAGTTTGATGGCCACAGGTGGGAATGATGTCCCGTGGCATTCTGTGGAGCATCGTGGTTGAATCTGTTACTGAATGTGCTCCTCTGTATGTCCAGCATGTCATGGACAGGGTGGGAGGGATTTTTTTTTAAGAATAGTCCTAAACCTGGACAGCGTCCTCCTTTCTAACACCACGGTCAGAGAGACATCACACAGTAACTGAGACCTGAGCAGCTTTGTAATCCATCACAATGAAACGTTGCTCACAGAACATCGTTCTCAGCATGAACTGTAAAGGAATCAAGTCATTCGGTTACTTTGGCTGCGTCAATAAACAAATGCAGGTTGCCTGTCAGCGTAGATAATGTGACCACCAGATTTGGTTTCATCAAATGGTTTAAAAATTGCTCAGAGGACACAAATTCTTTACAGTGTTTGTGTGAAGCTTCATATAAAATAATCTGTACTAATCTGACAAATTATCAGATGGATTTTAAATGTTCAGAACCAATTTTCCTGTTAAAGCTGCCAAACAGTAAAGGCTGTTGGCATCCTGACCAGAAATGCTAACTGTGCGTGTGCGTGTGTGTGTGTTTTCTTTGTAGTTGCTTTGCTTTCTTCGTGGATGTTTTTATCTGTTTCATCTTTAAAGTACAGTTTCCGCTCTGGGGTTAATAAAGTATTCTGATTCTGATTGTTTGTGGTGATCTTTGATTTGTGGTTTTGGTGCTTTTTCACTGCCTTTCTCCTTGCAGTCACTTTGTGTCTGCTATCGGCTTTATTCTACCTTATTTAAGGTAATATTCAAATTTTTTTTGGTGGTTTTTGCCTCCCTCAGATTATAATTCATCTCTCTGTCATATTTGATATTCTTGTGGTTTTGTGGCTCCTTAGCTACTCTGTTTGTGTCTCCTTGTAGTAATTTTGTGTCATTTTATGATCGTTTTGAGCAGTTTTTAGGTGATATTCCATATTTTTCAAGTAATTTTTGCCTCCATGTGGTTATTTTTCCATCTCTTTGCGACCATTTGGGATGTTTTTGTTGCTTCTGGATCTTTTTTTTTGCTTCCTGTTTTTGTCTCTTTGCAGTCATTTTATATCTGTTCTTGACCTTATTCTGTCTTTTCTTAGATAATATATTCACATTTATTTAAGTGATTTTTGTCTCCATCTCTTTCTGGTTATCTTTGATTTTGTGTTTTTTTCATTATTTTGTGCAGTTTTATGTTTATATTTGATATTTTTGAGTTCATTTTGTCTATATGTGGGTATTTTTTTTGTTCGGGGTCTTTCTGGATTCTCTATTTTTTCCTCTTATGTTATAGTTTATGCACTTTTCTCTCTTTGTAGTTAGTTTGCATCCCTTTTGTGGTCAGTTTGTTCCATTTTATGCTGATATTCCATGTTTTCCATGTTTTTAATTTATGTCTCCATTTGGTTAGCTTTCAGGTCTTCGTGGTCATTTGGGAGTTTTTGGTTTTTTTGTTTTTTTTGTGGAGATTTTCTCTTTGCAGCCATTTTGTGTCTTATTCTTTCTGTTTTTGAGGTAATCAAATTTTTGTAATGACTTTTGTCTGCATCAGATTATATTTAATCTCCTTGTGGCTTTGTGTCTCTTTTTGGCCATTTTGTGCTCTTTTATTGTGAAGTTCCTCATTTCTCAGGTAATTTTTTCCATCTCTTTGTATTCATTTTTAATCTTTTTATGGTTTATTGCCTTTTTTATGTGACCTTGAATGTGTTTGTGTCTGTTTGTGGCCATTTTGTGTCTGTTGTTGGTCTTATACTAGCTTTTTTGAGGTAATGTTTACATTTTTTGTAATAATTTTTGTCTCTTTTTGGTTATATTTCATTCCTCTGTGGTCAGCTTTGATCTTCCTGTGGGTTTATGTCTCTTGTTGTTGTATGTATAGTTTCATCTTTCTCTTTTTCGCTATTTTGTGATTTTATGGTGATATTTTGGTCTGTTTGGTTACTTTCCATCTCTTTGTTGTTTAAATGGATTTTTGTGAGGTCTTATTTCTGTTTTATTGCTATTTATATGTGGGTTTTTTGTGTCTCTTGTTGGCCTTATTCTGCCTTTTGTGGTAATATTTGTCTCCACCGGTATTTTCCACCTCTTTGTGGTCATTTTGGAATCTTTGGAGTCTTTTCTGGTGTCTTTCATTGCTGAGCAGCCAGTCTGGCTTTTCTTTCTTTTACCATTATGTGTCATTTTGTATAATGTTCCTTTTTGTGGACATTTTGGTCGCTGTGTGGTTGTTTTTTCTCTCTTTGTGGTCATCTTGGATCTTTTTGCTGTTTTGTTTCTCGCTTCATGCTGTGTATGTAGCTTTGACTGTCAATTTTTAGCTTTTTATTCTGTCATTTTGTGGTAATACTTTATATTTCTCTGGTTACTTTTCATCTCTTTGTGGTAATTTTTAAATCTTCTTGTAATTGTCTGTTTTCTTGGTGTGTTTGTGGCATTTTGTCTTTTTGTAATAATTTTGTGTGTCTCTTTGTGGTTATTTTCAGTTTGATGTTACATTTTGTGTATTTGTGGCCTAGTTGACACCTGCTCTTTAATGTATTCTTGATGCTTGATTATCACTCCAGTTGTCTAGAAGGGGGAGCTACCAGTGTGTCGTTTGTGCATCTTGGAGACCTGAGAGGCCTGAAGTGCTGTGACACTGAATATTAATGCAGCCGAAAGTGTTTGCATGTTGTGTGTGAAATCAGCAGTGAAATTGCACCTCCATGTCTGGCTTTGACTGTTTCATTCCAACATGCAAACACAAACCGACCGCAAGATGTTGCCGGATGATATCATTGTCACCATTATCATATGCACCCACATGACACACACACACACACAAACAAATACACACAGTGTCTGTACAGTTCTTCCTGCTCACTCCTCCACCTCCTCTTGATTATTCATAGCAAGATTCACCATGAGAAGCTCTTGGTTATGATATCCGGTGTGCTCAGATTGTACAGGAAGCTCTCTATAGGCACCATCCCCAACTCTAACATAACCATGACCGAGTTTACATAAGGACATCTGTCCTCTGCATGACAAAATAAAATGGGAATGAAAAATGAACTCCGTTTAGTGGAGGATTGTTTTTTATGGTCCGACAATTTGGTTGAACGATTCGTTTGTGACTGCATGAGCACATCAGTGACGATCATTTCAATATTTTCTGGTGTTGTGAAATTAGGAAAACAAAACATCGCCCTTTGGGAGACATGTCTAACCCTTTTGAGATATTTAGGCTCTGAAAAACAATTCTGTAATCATTTTCTGCCTTCTTTTGCTTACATTTTTTTGCTGCTTTGGTGAAAGTGGTGCAGTGGTGAGCACTGCTGCATGACAGCAATAGGGGTCCAGGGTTTGAATCTGACAGCCAGCTGGGAGTTTTCTGTGTGGAGTTTGTTCTTCCTGTACCTCTCCAGGTTCCTCCAACAGTCCAAAGAAAAGATTGTTAGGCTAACTGACAATTCTAAATCAGCTGCAGGTGTGTTTTGTGTGGTCTCCTTTGTCCTCTGGGATCATTGTCCACCTCTTTTTGGTTTCTTTTCACTTGTTTGTTGTTGTTTTCTGTCATCTTCTTGTTGTCACTTTCGCTTTCTGGTCATTTTTTTGTCTGTTTGGGTCATTTTGGTTTTTATGGTGGTATTTTGTCTTTGTGGTCATAAATTTCGAGCTGTGGTTTTCATTTTCCTCCTGTTTTTGGTTGCTTTTCACCTGTTTGTGGTATTTTTGAGTCACTTTTATGTGACTGTTTTGGTGTTTTGTGGTCACTTTAACATTTTCACTGTGGTTAGTTTGAGCTCCATTATTATCGTTTCTTTTGGTTTGTGGCCACCTTTTTCACAGTGCAGTCATTTTATACCTCATTTTTTGCGGTTTTTCACACATTTCTGGCAGCAATGTGGATCAGTGGTTAGCACTGCCACCTCACAGCAAGAGGTTCCCGGGGTTCAAACCCAGGTAGGGCCTTTCTGTGTGGAGATCTTGCTCTTGCTGCGCTTGCGCAATTTTCCTCTGGGAGCTCCAGTTTTTCCTGACACTGAAAAACATGCCTGAGCCAGCCGAGGACAATCTGCAATACTGCCTCCTTAATGACGTCACTTTTACTTTCTCTTTTGAGTTATATTTCACTTTCTGGTTATTTTTTTTATCTAGTTGCGGTATTTTGTCTTATATTTTTCCACTGTGGGATAATTTTTATCTGTATTTGGCCAATCTTTCTGTGTTGCTGTGGTCATTTAGCATTTTTACCGTGGTTTATTTTTGTTTCCATGGTCATCTGTTTCAGCCAGGTTGTTTTTCACCTGTTAGTAACGATTGGATGTGTCCTTAATGTCAGCACTTTTAATTTCTGATCATTTTTTCTTGTTCTGTTGCCATTTTCCACTTTTAATATTGTTTTTTGGTTCGTGTGGTCACCTTTTTCACTGTCGAATTATTTTCCACCATTTTTATTAACCGTGTTTCATCTGTTTGTGGTATTTTTGAGTCAGTTTTTGACAATTTCTTTGCATTTTTACTGTGATTTATTCTGGCTTTACATTTACTTCACCACTTTGTGGTGATTTTATTAACACTTCTTCTGATTTCTGTGGTCACCATTTTCACACTGGGATTCTTTTTCTATTTTTTTCTGTTTTTCTTTTCTTTTTTCTTTTGTGTCTCCATATTGTCATCACTTTCACTTTCTGGTCATTTTTTAGTGTGTCTGTGGTCGTTTAGGTTGTTATTGTGATATGTTGTCTTTGTGATCATATTTTTCATTCAGTAATCATCTCCCACCTCTCCTTCATTGCTTTTCATTTGCTTGTGGTGGTTTTGAGTTTTCTTTTTTGCGTGTTTTTGGCCATTTTCCATTTATAAAATTGTTTCTTCTCGTTTCCTTTTTCTGAGGTAATTTTTTTCACACTGGGATCTTTTGGGTTGTGTTTCATCTGTTTGTGATGATTTTGAGTCTCCCTCTTGTCATCACGTTTACTTTGTGGTCATTTTTTATGTTTTGTGGTTATTTTGGTTTTTTTGGTGATATTTTTTCTTCATGGTCATAGGTTTCACTGTAGTTTTCATTTCGATCTATTTTTATGCTTTTTATCCGTTTGTGATATTTTTGAGTCATTTTTAGGACATTTGTTGTTTCTATTTTGCATTTTTGCTGTGGTTACATTTAAATCTAGTTTCACTATGGTGGCTTGATTTCCATGTTCATCTTTAACACCCTGAGATCATTTTCTACCTCTTTTGGGTTTTTCTTCCCATGTTTGTGTTGATTATGTTTCTTCTATATTGTCATCACTTTTACCTTCCGGTTTATTTTTTGTCTGTCTTTGTATTTTTATTTCTTTCGCTCACCTTTTTCACACTGGGGTCTTTTTCTTCATTTTTTCCACTCGTTTGTGGTGATTTTCTGTCTGTTCATGACATCACTTTCACTTTCTGGTCATTTTTTTTGTCTGTCTCTTTTCATTTTACATTTTATTGTACTCCCTGTTGGTTTGTGATCACCTTTTTCACTCTAAAAACATCTTCCATCCTCTTTCTTCTGTTCATTTCATTAGTTTATGGTATCTTTGACTTACATTGTGGCCATTCTTTTATCGTGTTTGTGGTCATTTTGCATTTTGACTGTGATTTATTTTGTCTCTGTGGCAATCCCTTTCACCCTGGGATCATTTTCCATTTCCTTTTCCTTCGGGTTTCCATGGTTTTGTGGCACTGTTGTGTCTCCTTATGGTGATCACTGGCACTTTCTGGTCATTTTTTTGTATGTTTTGGTCATTTTGGTGTGTATTGGCATTTCTTTTTCTCTGTGGGATCGTTTCTACCTCTTATTGGTTGCTTCTTTTCTGTTTGTGAGAATTTGTGGTCATATTTTCACCATTATCTGTTATTTTGTGGTCAATTCACCACCCTGTGAACAGTCCCTGTGGCTCAACTTTATTGGCATTGTGTAAAGTACATGTACAAAGCCAATGAAATGAGTCAACAACTACAAATACCAAAGAATGGTATTATGAACAGAATGCACAGGTATGTAGAAATTAAGCACTACAGCATAGGTGATGCTATTACTCACAGTATATGGAGTTTGTTTTATATACAGTACACACTACATGATGTTCAGTATGTACAGTTGGTTGTGCAGTGGGTCAGTGCGTAAAGTGTGATTATTATTAAGAATGAGTGTTTTGTTGTACATAAATTATACTGGTTCCCACGAGAATATGATATAAAAAGAAAACCTCCCAGTGTGGGCAGACAAATTACAGGATATGAACGTGATGAAAAACTAACCTGTTCCTTGATAAACAAGGAGGTGACCTTCTCCACTAATAGAAGAAATGAATCCCCTTCCCTGCAAACAATGGCTGTGAAATATCACAATGTAGATAAAGAACATGGACACAAAACAGTATGTCACACGCGTTTCCCCTCTTTTCCAAAAATCTTTAGATGTGTGATTTTCTTTTGTCTTTCCTTGGCACCTCATCTATGGTGACTTTTATCTTGCTCTACGTATAGAGCTGAGTTTCCCAGCTCAGAAGGACCTTTAATCTTCAACATATGACTCACAAAATACCACCGGTTTCACAGATGCCTCTTGTCATGAACCTGGGGAAAACAACGCTGGAAAATGAAACCTCCCAGGTGTGAGGCTTCGTATCTGCACGCTCTTTTCCCTTTTCCCTTTTCCTGGTTTCCCAAATCTTTATCAGGCCAGCCCTAAACATATGGTGACACATACCCCACCTGCAACTACCCTCACGGTATCTGTAAACCCTTCAGAAAGCTCTCTTTTGTTCTTTGCTGATTTCACTCACTGGTTGCATCATGAAATCCAAGGAATGTGAGGTCATCCCGCAGCGAAGCTCAACCACAATGCCGACTCAGATTATGTCAGGGCAGGAAACGTTGGAAGGAAGAAGGGTGGGAGGTTGTCGAGGGAGGGGAAGCTGTTGTAGGCGAGCTCATGGTCATGCTCTGAGCTCTGTATTCAGATTTGCCAGGTGACACACTCACATGTGCAAGCTTTGAAGAACCAAAAGAAAAATCCACATCACATAGTTTAGGTTCACTTTTCATCATTCTCTCTTCAGGGTGTGTGGGCTCAGATGTGAAAGGGAATAAACCAGGGCAAAATGAGGTTTAACCTCAAATGTAAGGTGGCTTCCGCTCTCACTAGACTGTGTAGTCTGGTGGCCTACAAACCTCTACCAAGAAATTGTGCTTCATTTACAATTAAGTGTGTACCTCCTCATTTCCCTATACTGCCTGTGTGGTAAGCTCATTTTGATACCATTTGACTGGATTAGATGTATATCTGAATCTGGGATTTGATTTTGTCTTTTAGCCTTAACCATGAAATAAGCTTATTTAAGGGTCAAGAAATCAGTTTAGGCAAGAAATTAATATGCTGGGTTTAGAAGAAGAAATGCCTCTATGATAATAAAGATTCAAAGAGGCAGGAAGTTTAGGCATGTAATGTGTCTGTGTGTTAGTGTTTGACATGTAAGCATGGTAATATAATGTAAGAATTATGTATATGTATATAATATATATAATATAATATATATATATATATATATATATATGTATATAATAAT
This sequence comes from Etroplus canarensis, assembly GCA_015106775.1. Taxonomy (NCBI): domain Eukaryota; kingdom Metazoa; phylum Chordata; class Actinopteri; order Cichliformes; family Cichlidae; genus Etroplus; species Etroplus canarensis. The sequence goes on along the minus strand of VUQH01033373.1, from coordinate 6,988 downwards.
AATTCCTTAGAGGTAAAATTTCCATTTTTTCTGGCCCAGAATTTAAACTGTATTCAGATCAAATACCACAGAAAACACATATTTACGAGCTTGTATTGCTCTTATTTCCCTCTTCTGCCTTTTTTGTCTTTAATTTTGATTTAGCATTTTTTATATTCTGCCTCTGTAAGCTGCATATCAGCTTCTGTGAAGCACTTTGAGATTCCTGTCAGTGATATGTGTCACATAAACAAAGATTGCTCACTTGTTGGCATCAGATGATATCCTTTGTATTTTAAGAGATAGTTTCAATTTAATCTCTGTGATGAGGAGGCGGGGAAACATTAACATCTGGTGGGGCAAGAAGCAGGCATCCTCACAGATCTAAAGAAATCCCAGCAGATGGGCCAGTCAAACTTGCGCGAAGATTTATGGCGTGTGTGTGTGTGTGTGTGGGCCCAGAGATTCATAGTAACTGTCTGTCATAGTTGTCTGTCTCACTCTGACTTCCTGTTTCAACTTGCACCTACAAAACTCCTGTTCGTACTGACATACTGAACATGCTCACTTTCAGTTCTAGATTGTCTCATTCTGAATGTGACTAATCTGCTGGCTTGTTGACCTTAACTACATCTAAACTCTTTTGTGAGTACAATATTGTGATCATATGGAGACATATTTAAAGCTGTGATAAGTGTTTTAGTGTCTGTTGTGTCTCTGTGGGTCATTAAAAACTCCCTCATATGTAATTTTACACGAGTCATTTTAAATGCTTTCTGTCTGACCTAAAGAGAACAATAGAAATGAGACATTTTGAATACCCAAGCATAAATTCCATCTGGAAATACCTGTTGGCTGAGGTAATCACCTGCATTACTTTATGAATGCCGGTTTGTTTACATGCATCAGGATGTGAATAGCCATGGATTCAGCTCGTGCAGGTGCTGCAGGCACAGATAAGACATAAGGTGTTATTAACTTATTTTTAAACTTTACTGACTAAATGGAGAACTGAGCATTTCTTCCACCGGTCCCATCCCACCCCCACCCTCCATTCTAGTGAAGGAGATAAGTAATAATCTGATTACAGAGTAAGTGATTACAAGCACTGACATTTGCGTGTTTGGTTTTTCTGGAGTCAGTGAGAAATGCCATTAGCCGCTTGAAGTTTCAAAAATTTTCAGCTCAGTAAACGGCAGTTTTATCACAAAACTTTAACCACAGGATAAATTTCAGAGGTTTTACTGTGTATTTCTGTGTTTTTCTCTATATGGAAGTCAAATTTGTTTTCTTTGTTTCATTTTTAACAAAGAAAACATTACAATTTAAACATCAAGTCCCAGATATTTGCCTCATTTATTATGAAAATATTCAAAAAAGGAATTCAGAATTCATAGACACATAACTGATATGTATGATCATTTATTTACATATTTTTTCCACATCCATTTCTTTACAGTGAAAATTGTGTGTCCTGGTTGTGCTTGGGCATCCACATGTTCTGTAACAAGTCCTAACATGCGTGACGGCATCTCGTTGTGCTCTTCTATCACACTTAGATTAAACAGTGGTGATATTTTCAGACTGGAGAAACCGGGATATGAGCACTGATCTTCTCATTAGTATATGATCCATTTTTTGGAACTGAAGAAGAATCAGGAGTGAGATCTTGCATTTTCAAATACTGAAGAAAATTTATCAAAAGGGGAATGGTAAAGGAGTGTATTGTCCTAGCCCACTAAAACATGTCTCTGTACATTCCCAAGATGTCAGGAAGAAAGTGCAGGGGCGGCAAAAGCACACTGATTCCTTGCTCAAGTAGGAGTAGATACTTGAGTGGTAGAAACTGAAATACTGATTCAACTTCTTTATTCAAGTAAAAGTGAAAAAGTGCAGACTCTGAAATGTACTGTTATAAAAGTATAAAAGTAAAGTATAAAAGTAAAAAGTAGCTCTTTGAATGACATTTCTACAAGCTACTGTCGTACAAAGCAAACTAAACCTCAAGTCGTAGTATTATGATATAAAATCATAATAAAAGAGAGTAGGAACTGTATTTCAACTTCTGTTAGTTGTTCTAATGAATGTAGTGAACAAGTGTTATGTAGAACACAAGCAGAGAAAAACAAAGCAGATTTTTAAAATGGCTCTATTTGCTGTTGCCTACATTGTAGATAAGGAACTTTAACTTGATAAACTGTACATAAATGATACTTTTTGCCTTTTTCAGCTCTAAATGTTTTACATCAGCATAAGCTCAGAGGATGGCTACACCAACAGGACTGGCTTTTATATCTTACTGTCACGGCCATTTAGGTTTAAATCGATTTCCCGTCAAAAGGGAGTTCTTCCTTCCCACTATCACCAAGTGCTGCTCACAGACTTTGCCTCTAGGTCTTCAAACAGAAAAATTAATATGGTGCGTAAATTATATATTTTTGGCTCTTTCATCTCTCTGTCTTTTATGTCAGTCATGTATGATAAGCACTGAGGATGGATGCACCAATACTCTTTTGTCTTTTATGTCTTTTTGTTCCCCCATTTAGGTTACGACTGGTTTGGCGCAGTGATGGGAAATAATCAGTAACTCCCCTCAAATACCTAAGACTAAAGTAAGGAGACTGGTCTGAAAATGTAAGGAGTAGAAAGTAGTGATATTTGTGTTAAAATGTCAGGAGTACAAGTAAAAAGATGTCAGGAAAATAAATACTAAAGTAAAATACAGATGCCTGAAAACCCTACTCAAGTACAGCAATGAAGCTTTTGTACTTAGTTAGTCCCTACCTCTGAGAAAATGGCATCCAGCTCTGACCATCTCCAGTCAGAGGCACATTTAATCTGACGGCAATCTTGCTGCATTTCTGGATTGAATGAGGCGTTAAACAGTTTGCAGCTGGTTTGGAGGCGGTCCCTCTTGTTTTTAATTCCACCAAGGAGGTTATGGTTTTGTTTGTTTTTTGTTTATTTATATATATTTTAAGCAGATTTATGCAAAAAGTTACCAACAGATTGACATATAAATTTTACCAGTGACCCAATTTAGAAGAGATTAACTTTTTGGATCCACATCTCAATCCAGTACTTCTTTTTTTTTTACAGATTGCTCAGCATTGTGAAGAAGTGTAAAATTTAATGTAACGTGTCATATCTCAGCAAATGCAGGCTATAAAGAAATATTTAAAACTGGCTGATATCAGCTTGTCATTCTCGAAAACAAAAAACAAAAATGCAACCTGGGACTGCTCTGTCAGAGGTGTGAAAGTGTTCTTTTGTTCAACTCATGCATAAGTAACATAATGTTCATTTCAGATTTGTTCCTCTCTAAGTAAGTGCAGTCAAGGGCTACGGTTAGGGTTGGGTCGTAGACGGTATATACAAGATGGGCATTGCCACTGTGATCTTGCTAGTCTGAGGCTCCCCTCTCAATTACCAGCAGAGAGTGAGCACTTTGTCTTTCAGAATGTCCTGTTGTCCTTCTTCTTCCGTCCTCACAGTCCTTTCTTCCATTTAATGCATATCCTCATCTGTGGACTCAACAAAAATGAGCGACCATCATGTATAAATGACTCATGACTGCTCTCGTAATGGTCCGTGGGGTAATCCGCCATTACGTTTATCTGCCGGGCTTCCAGAAAGTCAGCCTCGCATGGGTAAACAACCCAGTGATTAGATCAGATGGGAAGTATTCTGTAATGGAGAGCTCTCGTTCAGTTGACAGAACGTCTGCTCCTGGGGGATAATTGCAATGTGAAGGAGTGTAAAGTCTAAAAAATGATTCTTAGCTCACCCTTTCTGCCCTGACATAGTCTCATTTCCCTCAATTTCTAAAATGGAGGTGGACAAAGCAAGTGAGCACGACCCATAGAGTTACAATAACCACAAACCCCTGAAATTGTGCAAATTGTCGATCTGATATATAAAAAAACCCATGGATCTCTGGAGATTTTTATAAAAACACTTAGTTAAAATGAAATATATTCATCATTGATCCTGATAAACTCCATCCTATCATCAGGTATCATCAACATATTAATGTCTGTGGATTTAGAATGGAGCATCACAAGAGTTCCTGTAGGTGAAATATATAGGTGGTGTATATTGGATCTGCAACCCACTTAAAAACTAAAATAACCTACTGCTGTGAAGCCTCAGATGTGGAATGACCTGCTTGTGGAACTCAAGTATCAGCATCTTCTATTAAATCCCTTTAAAGACTTTTAGCTTATTTATTTCAGGCGTTGAACTATTCTTTACATTGCACTTTACTCTTGCATGGGGCCTTGTGATTCACCAGTTGCTTTTATCCTCGAAAGTCGAAACACTCAGCATTATGTGTTTTATTGTGTGTTTTATGTGTGTTTATGAAGCATGTGAATGCTGGTTTTGATAAGTCAGGGGTTCCCCCTTTTTTTCAGGCAAGCCCCACTTCAGAAGATGAAAATAATTCTTATCAGATGCTTTCTTCATAAATCAATAGCAGTCAAAAAAGGACTCCATGGGCACAGTGATAACATCAGTAATCCCTCCCCCCGAAAGAAGGATTATGCTCATTCAACTTAGTTTCAGTCCATAATTTCCCCCACCTGCACTGAGGTGAGGAAGTCCCTACCAGTGGGGCGAACCCAACAGTGTGAGAACCACTGTGAAAAGTGCTTTATAAATAAACTTCACCATGATTATTGGTAATATCATTTGACTGAGAAATGCACCCGACTGAAAAAGAACTTCTTCTTCTTCTTCTTCTTTTGGAGGCTCCCGTTAGGGGTTGCCACATAGGATCACGTTATGAATCCACATTTGGATTTGATGCTGGATGCCCTTCCTGACGTAAAACCTCCCCATTTACCTGGGCTTGGGACCGGCACTAGGAGTACACTTGCGTGTACTAAATTGTCAAAAACACTAAACCTCTTCCACGAATCTAGCTAAAGAGTTTAGGTTTTTTGTGTAAATATAACTGCCTTATACCCAGTCATTGGTATTCGTACCCACCTGTCTGGCTCATACAAAGAGTGAAGCTTTAGGATGAATTTTGTACCATTATGATGATGCACAGATGAGCATCCTTGCAGAAAGACTTATGCTTCAGCTGCAAATAAAATCTTTCCAGAAGTGGTTTCAGTTTAGAGTTCATCAGGTTTACTTGCTGTGAGTAGGAAAAGTGACTAAGCCATACAGTACTCACAGTATAGTTTGTTCTCTTTGACATTTGATGCACACCAGATGCATGTAGGCTTTCCTAGTTTCACATTTACTGATTAGCAGAAGTTAAAGAAAGTAAAGTTGCTTCTGAAAGAGCAAACAAATAGTTGTTATTCAAATTATCCAGTCCCAGGCCAACTTCTGTAATCTTTAGACCATCAATTCCTGCATTGCATAAATCAGATTTTTTGCCAGACAGTTCCTCCTACGCTTGCAGTGACACCATTTGACATTACAGCAAAGTGACAACAGAGTTTGACTTTTGATCTGCACTTCTTCTTCTTTCATCACACTGAACACAGTGCAGGTCTGGCCATCAGTGTTTACGCTCAGACAGTTAACACTATCACATGATAAACAGATGATTTAACGAGAGCACAAACATGTGACTAAAACTACAACTAAACAAACCAAAAGTATATTCATGGTATCAACATGATTTAAAGTCAGGTGAGAGACTTTGGGGAATATTGTTGAAAGGACTTGTTCCCCCCTTTTTGTATTGTCTCAATAAAAACCACCTTATTCTACAGCCAGGATGGAACGGTGGTGTGCTTCAAGCAGGAAGTGTGAGTGACATATCAGGAAGTGACCTTTTTCAGTTACATAGGTCATAGTGGAGTTGCCAATAGTCCCAGCTGCACATCGTGGTTAGAAATGTGGAAAAAAGACAGCTATTGAAGCTTTCACATCGCCTGATGTGAAATCTTTAAAACATAACAGCAAAGTCAGCACTGTCGTTAATACAGATACATTAGAGAAAACAGCTACTGCAAAGCTGCACTTTAAGTAGACTTTTAATTTTTCTATTTATCTAGAAAAATTGAAATTTGGAAACAATAAGATCACAGATACAAAAAGGCCCAGTGAGCTCTGGGCTCTCCCTTTGAGCGGGTAAGGTGCTCGATCATTCAGGAGAATAGAGCCACTGCTCCTCCACATTGAAAGTAGACAGTTGAGATTGTTCAGGTATCTGATAAGGATGCCTCCCAGATGCCTCCCAATTGAGGATTTCTGCTCGTGATCACCTGGGAGGAGGCTCCAGGGTGGAAGCAGAACATGCTGGAAACATGATATCGCTCAGCTGTCTTGGTGAACTTGGTTTAAACCAAGTTTTATGAGTCTTCTGTTATCCAATTTTGGTGCGCCTGTACGAATTGTAGCTTCACTTTCCTGCTCTTCGCTAATAGGTGTGGCACCTGATGTGGCCTTCTGCCACTGTCGCCCATCTGCTTGTTCAGAGATGTTCTCCTGCATTTCTTGGTTGCATAAGTGGTTGTTTGTTTAAAACTATAGACCTGCTGTATGCCAATGCGAAGGGAGCATACAGCTCCTCTTCCCTTCCACCCCTGGGGGAGTCAGACCATAACCTCATCCACCTTGATACCACCTACAGGCCCCTGGTGAAACAACAGGTGGCCAGTAAAAGGACTGTGAAGGTTTGGTCTAAAGATATAGAGGAGGATCTGCAGGAGTGTTTTAATGTCACAGATTGGGAACTGTTTCAGGAGGAATATGGTGATGACATTGAAGGTCTCACTCATTGTGTTACAGACTATATCTGTTTTTGTGAGGAAAGCATAGTCCCTACTAAAGAGGTTTGCTGCTTCTCCAACAATAAACCATGGATCAATAAAGACATCTAAGGCCTTCTTAACAGCAAGAAGAGGGCCTTCAAGGCTAAAGATTGGGGGGAGCTCAAGGCTGTCCAAAAGAAGTTAAAGAAGAAGCTGAAGGAGGCCAAGAATAACTATAAGGAGAAGATTGAGGCCAAGTTGGGACAGAACAACTCAAAGGAGGTGTGGAA
>VUQH01033371.1:0-10976 GCA_015106775.1 Etroplus canarensis | reverse complement strand
TTTTTTCCTCCTCCCCTTTTTTTTTTTTTTTTTTTTTTTTACCGTGCCGGAGGATTGTACCACATTGTATGATAAGGTCTAAAAACTTGACATGGAGTTGCTGGAAGCAGACTTCCTCTGCACTGGAGGAGCACAATGTGTTCACATGTGGGTGGAGATTATATAGTATTTGTGTGTTTTTTATTTTGTTCCCTGCATACTGTGGGCTGCCTTTTGTTGGGTCTGTGCATATGGGTGGACAGTTTACAATGAGCCCTGAGCCGACCTTCTCGCTGTCAGCTTCGTTCATCCTCCAGACATTTGCAGCTTCATTAGTTATAAGCATGTCTTCAAGGCCTGGATGTATTTCTCTGCTCAAAAATTCAAGCAAAACTGAAGTTACTGTATTTGGCCCTATAAATCATAGAAACACTACTGTCTTCTCATCTTGGCGTGCATTATGATGCTGTGTTGCCAGATGCCACCTGTGTCGCCCACTGCGTCCGAGGTCTCCTATGACGTCAGTGCTCTGACACGCCGGTGATGGCAATATCTGGCCAGAGATAAGGATCAGGCGAGGGATAAGGTCAGGTAGTAGTTTTTCACTTGCTGATTAAGCAGAGACACAAAAAATATACACTTTTGTGTTTAGGAACAAAAAAAATAATTGGTCAGGTCCACGCACTACAAACTACTTGGTTATGTAAAGACGCCGAAAACTGGTTGGGTTTGGGCACTAAAAATCATTTTGTTAGGTTTAGTGTAGTTGTTTGCAAGCAAAAGGTCCCTAATTCTAGTCCAGGTGGGGACACAAGCCCCTCCCACCATGGTAAGGTTGCATCAGGAAGGGCATCCAGCATGAAATCGGTGCCAAATTACCTGTGCGGATTCATCTGCTGTGGCAATTCCTTGTGGAAATTCAAGGGAGCTGCCAAAGATCTTTACTGAGCAGGAAAAACTATTTGGTTAGGTTTAGCCACTCAAGTTGTTGGGGTTTAGGTACTAAAACATGTTGATTCCAATCCAGTCCTCGCTAAAATGTTACCATGTGTGACCTGTGACATGTGTAGATGTGAGATGTCCAGCAAAGATGGACCTTCTTAATGGTCTTTGGATTCCATAAAACAGTCTGCTCTGCTCAACTGATGTGGGCTTGACCAACAACTACCACCATGGTTTGATGACTTCCATATGTTGTGAACCCTGGTCTTACATGCATTCATGTCCTGTGATGTCATTGGCATATTGCCCTTATTTTTTTTTTTTTTTTTGCCTCTGGGTCGGGTGTAGCTCCTATGCATGCAGTGTGCGTCCGTCACCATACACAGTCTTGTTATTAAAGGTCTTTGTCATCAGAATATCCCCGACTCCAGTTATCTGTGTTCCTGCATACCACCATTACTTGGCTACAAACCAAGACAAGAACAGAAATCAGCCTCTGAATGCCCAAAAAATTACTTGGTTACATTCAGGTCATTAGAAACAAGAGAGAGTACGAGTGTCAGGGGTGCTTTATGACAGAAGAGGAGCAAGAGTGAAAGGGAAGGATTGCAAGACGGTAGTGAGACCTGCCATGATATATGGTTTGGAGATGGTGGCAATGATGAAAAGATAGGAGGCAGAGCTGGATGTGGCAGAATTGATGTTGAGATTTTCTCTGGGAGTGACCAGGATGGACAGGACTAGAAAGGAGAACATCAGAGGGACAGCTCAGGTTGAGAAGTTTGGAGACAAAGTCAGAGAGGCAAGGCCGAGATGGTTTGGACATGTTCAGAGGAGGGATAGTGGACATATTGGACAAAGGATGTTGAAGATGGAGCTGCCAGGCAGGAGGAGAAGAGGAAGACCACAGAGAAGGTTGATGGATGTAGTGAAGGAGGACATGCAGAGGGTTGGTGTGAGGGAAGAGGATACAACGGACAGAGTATGATGGAGGCAGATGATCCGCTGTGGCGACCCCTAACAGGAGCAGCCGAAAGAAGAAGAAGAAGAAGAAGGTTCAGGTCTTGAACACCCATTTTTAAAACATTTCAATCAAACTGATAAGTTGGGAGTGACAGATATCTGTCACTATTGCCATGACTCAAGTGTTTTCCTCGATGTCCAAAAAGTTCAGTTTTACTCTCATCTGATCAGAGGACCTTCTTCCATATGTTTAACAAGTCTCCCACATCGCTTTTAGTGAACATGCTAAACATGCTTTCTTATTTTTTTCTTTAGGCTTTCTTTCTGGCCACTCTTCCATAAAGCCCTGCTGTGTGCAGTGGTCCTATGGACAGACACAGCAGTCTCTGCTGTGGAGCTTTCCAGCTCCTTCATGGTTACCTTTGGTCTCTTTTTGCCCTTCTTGTCCATCCTGTGAGTTTTGGTGGACAGTCCTCTCTAGGCAGGTTTGTTGTGGTGCCATCTTCTGTCCATTTTTGAGGATAGATATAATAGCGTTCTGTGGAATTTTCAAAGTTTGGGATATTTTTGATAACCCAACCCTGAATTTTTGTTCTCCTCAGCTTTGTCCCTGACCTGTTTGGAGAGCTCACTGGTCTTCATGGTGTGGCTTGTTTGGTGGTACCTCTTGATTAGTGGTGTTTCTGGCTCTGGGGCCTTTCAGAAACTAAATATTTGACTTCTGAAGGTCCTTGGTAGCACCAGATCTTATTTAGGGTCTTCACCTCAAAGGGGGGAGAATACATATGCACGCACCACTTTTTGTCTTTTTAATCTTTAGATATTTTAACTGGTGAAAATGAAAAAAATGAATTCAAACTTTTTTTTTGCAGCATGCACATTTACACCCACCTTTGTATGCCATGTAATGCAGGCTACAGCACTTGGGCGAAACGTGTGGGGCTGTGAGGTCCTGAATTATACATGATTTAATTAAACAGATTCAGGAGTTGACTCAGAGAGCACAAAGGAAATGAGATTCCTAACACGAGATGGCCTTTTCACTGTAAGATTACCATTATATTGCTACTTTCCTTTGTCACTGTCTGCTGTGTGAATGGGACAATAATGGCTGGGATTCAGTTGTCATTAAATAATGAGAAATGTGCTGAATGCAAACTCTCAGAGCAGACAATTTGGCCCCCGATTGAGCTCAGTGACTGTTGAGAACGCAACCAGCAGAACAAAAATGTTGCTGAGTATGAACAATGAATAATAACTGAGTGATGTAGACTCCAGATTTTAAAAGTGGTAACTGATATTCTCCGATGTCCCTACACCTGTTCCCCACCTTCCCCTATCATAATTTCCCTGCTGATTGGCTGGCTGGGGGGCGCTCTGCTGATGAGCTTGAATCAGGATGTGACCTTTGCCCCGTCTGAGTAGATGAATCAGAGGCTGGGGGAGTCTCGGTGACCCTCATTTCCCCACCGTGGTGTCTCCGACGGCGCAGCTGACGCCAAGGTATCAGCGGGATAATGTGATTCCAGTTCATCGCAGACACTATTGCCATGCAGACAATGACGGGGGGGAAATGAGGCCGTTTTCAAAATTGCTATGTAGGATGCCAGAGTTGTCCTCCTCTAGTCAGCAACATTTGTCAAATTCAGATTGAATCAGCGGTGTTGTGCTCACACAGGCGATTAGGGAAAATAGGCTCAGGTTCAGCATCTCGCGGTGCAGGCAGTCTATAGAGCCGCTGTCTCGCATTTTACTCATAGGCCCTAAAGGTTCTGTGGCTCTTCAAATTAATGGCAAATCTGTTCCAAAGTATGGCAACAATTGGGGTGCAAATGGTTTCATTTAGCATGCCCTGGATATATCCAGGCACTTGATATATTGTAAAACAAACAGAGCAGCAAGAGAACCTCTGCAAGAACTTAATCCCTGGAACTGAAACTTCTGCATCCATTGTTCCAGCTGCTATCACAGCAGCTATAGTGTATGCATCCCTCCATCCATCCAAAATAATGAGAAGCCCCTGCATAATGTACATTTGGATCGCTTTCCACATTCGGCCGCGCAAGTGCCAAGCGATTCGATTTTTTTCACACCACGGCGAGCTCAGCCACAGTCTAAATTTGGATCTTGGAGCTATGCTAATACAGCCCCCAGTCATCCTCTGGTTATCCCGGCCCATTAGTGGCAATTATGCTGTTTGTGTGACTAGTGGCAAAAACTTGGAACCTGCCCGGGAAAATGGTTATTTTCCCATTAACCGATCCAGTGCTTTATCAACCCAGAGCTGGCTGCGCTCCGAAAACATGCCATAAAACATCTGCAGAAGAAACAATGCAATTATAGAAGCCATCTGGAACAATAACGGAGGAGAATAGATATGATTAACACTAACACAAACAGATGGCAAAGTGTTAGATCGCTGTTCGACAAGCACATAATAAGAAGGAACCTTAAGTCCAATTATCAATGGCAGGAGTCTGGTGTTGGGATGCTAGAGTGGTCCGTTATTGTGGCGCATATTCATTAAAACGACACGCTGAAAGGAAGACAAAGCTGATCCCAAGTAGACATAAAGGACTCGTCCAATGGTTCAGGTTGGAGTGGTCCATTTAAACCAGCAGGCAGAGTCGAGGTCTCTCACGGGACCAACCCAACGTATTCAATAAAGGTGTTTAAAGCTGGATGCTGGAGGCTCATACCATGTTGCACCCCAGCTAATGACCACACAATCAATTATCACAAAGCTTGCCTTCGTTTGAGCAATAAAAATGATTTTTTTATCACTTAGAGAGGTGTCTCTGAGGATGACGGTTGCTTCTCTCTGTGCCTCATTATTTCTGGGAGGATTTTATGAGCAGTCTCGGAGTTTGATGTTCAAACGGCAGCCAAATCGAATCCCCGCGGTGACTGACCGTTCCCGAGAACAGAGACGGACGAGCATCAGGTTTCACGCGCTCTCTCTCCCCCAAACATATTGTCCCGCTGAAAAACCTAATTTGGGAATGCTGACATGTAACTGCATTCAACAAAAGTAGCCTGGAGAAATAATCTCAGTTCAGCATCTGTTCACCGTGCGCCGCTCTGATAAGCGATGTGCAAAACAAGAAACAGTACCCCTCCACTCCAGCACTGCCGCCGCCACCAGTTCCCCTCCAGCATCATCCAGAGGCCTTCAGATCTGCCAACAATGAGGCTTCTGCGGAAACACATCCAGGAAAACATACCCATATTTGTGTGGGATTATACAGAATGCATTTGGCACAAACTCCAGCTGAAAACAGGACTTACCAATGCCCCCTCGCATTGCATGTCACGATGTATACCGAACCCCGAGGTAAATCCGATCTACTCACCGCCAGGAAGTCACAATACAGCACATAAGGGGAAAAGAGGGAGGTAGGGGTCAGTTTGGGTCAGTAAGCAGCCTTATAGGCCACTCTGTTTGAATGCAAGAGCCTTATCTTATGTTGCTCTGCAGCCGACTTTAAACTGGGTTTCGGTCACTTGAAAGCATCCCCTTTGGGCCGAAACATCAGGGTTGAAAATGCAGAACACCATGATTCAAAAATCAAAATTAATGCTTTTTAAGACTTCAAATAGAAATTACAATGCCAAAAACATGTATGATATTCAAGCTTTTGTTATTTTACATGACTTAGAACTATTTGTCCAGCATTCGGCCATTAAAAGGTCAAACACTACAGCAGATCACATCTGATGCTTTTCTTTGCACTGTAAACACTAATAAGGTCACAGAACTTGACGGGAATCGGTTGCCATAATTTTTTGAGTTCATGAAATTAAAAACTGCAGTTTTTATAGGTGAAACCATTTTTTATCATCACCACGAACCTTTTTTATTACAGGCTAACCAATGTGCTCAGTAAGGAGGCTCAAATGTTTCATTTATTTGTATCATTTGTTATCCGTTTGAATCTGCTCATCCAATTCAGGGTCAGGGGGAGGGGCTGGAGCCTATCCCCACTGTTGTGGGTCGACGGGCAGGGGACACCCACTCTGTGACAACGGATTACCTAGCTTATATTTAGTGCTGCCAACTTCAACAGTTTAAGTAAATCATTTTGTTTAAATGTTGCCCTTTCCTAATAATGGCTGCTACCCTTCTGTCACAAAGCACCCCTGATACTCATCTCCACCCACTCCGCCCTGCTTACACTCTCTTCTTCACCTCTCTTGTGCTCTGTCCATTGCTTTGGATGGTTGATCCCAGGTATCTAAACTCATCCGCCTTTACTACCTCTGCTCCTTGCATCTTCACCGTTCTGCCTGCCTCCCTCTCATTCACACACATGTACTCTGTCTTGCTTCTACTGACTTTCATTCCTCTTCTCTCCAGTGCATACCTCCACCTCTCCAGGCTCTATTCCACCTCCTCCTTACTCTCACTAGAAATCACAATGTCGTCTGCAAACATCAAAGTCCACTGAGACTTCTGCATTGGCCAGCTGTACCAAGTGTACTTTCTATTATTTCAGTGCTGTTTTTGTTGTTGATTTTTCCCCCTATACTTTGGGAACTGTCGCTCCTTTTCCTGTCTCACCATACTTTTCAACCAACTCTATTTTCCTTGATTTTCCTTTCAAATACCATACTCAAAATCAGATGCAGTCATGAAAAAGAAAGTTTTCATAGGACTCCAAGCAGTAATGTTACAAACTAAGTGCACCCCAAGATCCAATAGCTTGTGGAACCACCTTTAGCAGAATTAACTTTCAAAATAGTGTTTTGTATCACTTTATCAGTCCGTCACATGGCTGTGGAGGAAATTTTGGGTGATTCTTTTTTATACATGCATGAGTTCACTGAGGTTTACAGGGATTTCTTTAATCACAGCCCTCTTAAGGTCCCATCCCAGTGTCTCAGTCAGGTTGAGGTCTGAACTCTGGGCCGCTGCAACACATCTAATGTTTTCTTTTTCACATTCTCCTGGAGATTTCCTGGAGCGCTTGGGACCATTGTCCTGTTGCATGACCCAGCGGTCAGACACAGGGCTTCACATGTGACTCTAGAATACTTGGCACAGAGGCGTTCATGGCGCACTCAGTGACTGCAAGTGGCCTACAAAACAAGCCCAGGTCATCACCCCTCCACCACCATGCTTGACAGTTTCTACGAGGCGTTTGTGCTGACGAGCTCTGTTTGGTTTTCACCAATCATGGCGCTTCTGGAATGCTCCAGAGCAGCGAAATGCCAAAACTTCTGCTTTTTCGGAGGTGGTCACACTAGCTGATGATCATTTAATCAGGTGCATTTGATAGGCAGCACCTGGCTACTACTTACCCTCTTAATTGCTAGGAAAGCAGTAAGGATTTGCTCTCTGCAGGACTGCATAGAATCTGGTGAAAACTTTCTTTGTTTACAGGAGTGTATGTGTGTTATGTTACTCAAAATGTAAGGAAGCAACTATAAAAATGTCCAAGTTGACTAAATACACATTTGGTAGAAAACAAAGGAGTTTTATTAATAATTACACTAAAAGAGATCGACAAGTGGCTATTACCATCAAAAGAAAGAAACACAACAAAACCTGGAAGCTGGTCACACAACAAAGGAATCAAATAAAAGGGTTAATTGATCAAGACAGGCTCCTCTTCACTGTATAGGAGTAAACAGCCACAACTACACACACACAGCTCGCAAGCTGCAACACAACGGCTCTCTGGCACTGGCGCGCTCCATTCACCGGCCTTAAGTACTCCTGGCCTAATTACTGACTAGAGTCAGCTGCCAAGGGGAGTATCTAAGGCTGGAGAGCGAGAGAGCAATACCCGCCCACTGGGACAAAAATCGCAGCAAGCCCTGCTAGGGCGTTAAGGATGGGATGTGATCATCCTACTCAAAGTCCAAATCCAGGAGATATTGTAGCGATCGTGAAAAGCGCACACACTGGGTATGTCTGAGTATGAGAATTCATCCTAGAGAAAAGCAGTTTAACTAAACAGACGTAACAAAGGTTTTTCCTGCAGAGATTTTAGTCAGCCCCAAAGATGAATCCTCTCCTCTTTTTTCAGTCTCAGAGTCTCACTTACTCAAGCATGATAGACATATTTGTCTATGAAATGGTCAGAAATAACAAAAAACCTTTATCGAATAAGGCGGCAGACTCACTGCCTTTAACATGCCTTCACTTGCCATTTCATTATTTATATCTGTTCAGCTGCTTGTTAACACAAATATTAAATTAGCCAATGGCAGCAATCCGGTGCATATATGCACGTAGAATAGTCAAGGCGAACCTAGCGTTATAATGAGGACGAAAGGTAAGTTATGTGACTTTGAATGCGACGTGGTTGTTGGTGCCAGACACGCTGGGATGAGTATTTCTGGCACTGCGTATCCGCTGGGATTTTCCCGCAAACCATCTTTAGGGTTTACAGAGAATGGCCCGAAAAAGATAAAGTATCCAGTGAGAGGCAGTTCTCTGGAAGAAGGCAGAGGAGTACATCCAGACTGTTTTGAGCTGATAGGAAGGCAACAATAACTACTCATTAGAACTAAGGTATGCAAAAGAGCATCTCTGAATGCACAACACACTGAACCTTGAAGCAGATGGGCTACAGCAGCAGAAGACCGCACTGGGTGCCACTCCTGTCAGCTAAGAACAGGAAACTGATGCTACGATTCATATGGGCCAAACGTGGACAGCAGAAGATTGAAAAAATGTCGCCTGGTCTCGTGAGTCTCGATTTCTGCTGCTTTGTTGGAATGTAAGGTCAGAATCTGGCGTAAATTCCTGCCTTGCATCAATAGTTCAGGTTGTTGTTGGTGGTGTAATGGTGTGAGGGATATTTTCTTGACACATTTTGGGCCGGCCCCTTAGTGCCAACCGAGCACCGCTGGCTGGCCACAGCATACCCATCTTCTGATGGCTGCTTTCAGCAGGATGTCCCAAAGCTCAAATCATCTCTTTAACATGGCAACGAGTTCCTTGTACTCAACTGGCCTCCACAGTCACCGGATCTCCAACCGATAGAGCACCGCTGGGATGTGGTGGAACAGGAGATACACAGCTTGGACGTGCAGACAACAAAGCTGCCTCAACTGCATGACTCTGTCACATCAATATGGGCCAACATCTCTGAGGGCTTCCAGCACCTCGCTGTGTCATAGTCCCCTGTCCTCCAGGTGTTTGCCAGTCATGTTTCTCCACTCGTTGCCAGATCATCCTCTGTCCTAGTGTATCCCCAGTCTGGGAAACCCTGCCTGGAGTCTTTCTGGATCCTGTTCTTCTCCATCCCCTCACCAGCCCATAAAATCTTTCATTGGGAAGCACTGCAAGGCGTACCTACTGAAGTGACCAGTGAATATACGATTCATTGGCGACAAGAACAGAGCCGGTTCAAGAGATGATATTGCTGATGCTCACATCCTGCACGGACAACCGGAGATGGATCCAACTGCCGCCTGGTTCGGTGCCTTCATGTTTCATAAAAGTAATATCGAACAGGTAGTTTTACACCGACACTTCTGCTTGTTTTATGTGAGGAAAACGGGAGGAACTCTAAATGTATAAATTTCAAGCCGCCGTTTGTGGCATACGATTACAGTATAACCGATAGAATGGGAAACAAGCAACAATAAAGATGACAAAATGCAGGAAAATGCAAATATAATCAACTCAGAAAGCTGGGGACGGTGATCTTTGCTTGCAGAAATTGCTCCATTTATGAGCAGATTTCAACAATATATAAAAGGTACTTAGGGTTTATTTTGAATTCATCCTCTCTTTGAGTGAAGAGGGCTGCTTCAATTATTCATTAAAAGAAATGAGGACAAAAAAAAAACAAACTGGTGTTTATATACCGCTTTTTTTTTCAGTCATAGAAAAATAATGCTTTGTTTTCTCATTTATTTTGTGGTATGAATAGTAGGATGGAATCTGCACACGCTCATGTACACAGACAGAGGAAAGAGGGATCAAAACCCCCTAACTGTACCCTTGGCATGTATTATTAATCACTGTGTACACCGCAGTGTCTGACAGCAAAAGTACTAGTGTTGCACACATCAAAAATGAAGCTGTTTTCATCTGCGAACATAAAATGTAACAGGCTTGAAGGAGGGAGCAGTGAGGCTTTGCAAACAACATTTTACCTTGCCCAAGACCAAAGCTTTATCTGACAAATACAGCAGCCAGCGCTGATCCACTTCAACACAACGCGCACGAGCACCGCTCTGGCAGCTTTCCATTGGAGTGCTTGCTCGGGTTTCGCTTTGGAATACTGCAGATTAGTCGCGAAGGTAAAGGCCTGCCCTTTGGTGTAATAGCTTCAGGATGCCCCTGCACGGCCGTGACACATGCACCGAACTTCGAGCGACTCACTTAGCATGCGCTGCAAATAATTGGGCACGCTGGCCTAAGCTTGTTGCATCACGGCGGTTGGCGTTAGCATCTGAGGAGTCATGTTTTATTGAATCCGAAAGTCACTGACTGAGCCCACACTGTGAGCCAGAGGATGAATTTTTACACTGTGAGGTTCACTGAAGGGCTCAGTATGAATATGGAGGTTTCTCGGGGGCACTGCATAAGATGGTGTCTGTCTGTCGAGGACTTTTTTTTTTTTTTTATCATCTTGGCGCAGTCAAGCGTAAGAAATCTCTCTGGTATTAAAGTTTGTCGTTTTTGCCTCTGCGTTTGTGTTTACTGTGTGCATCTGTAGGAAAATGTGGGTTTAAACCATACTGTGCTTACTATGGAGCAGGGCGTCAAACTCATTTTAGCTCGCGGAGCACATAGAGCCTCATTTGATGTGCAGTGGGCTGGACCAGTAAAACAGCTGCACAATAACCCAAAAGAACAAAGCAAAAAACCACAACACTTCCAAATTGTTCAACTTTCTTCTAGTCAAAAAAGGTTTTAGTGCAAATTCGACAGTATGCCCCAGTCACATCATAAAGAAATGCTGCGGTAATAAATCAAGGACACCCATCGACAACAGCCGTTCGTCCCATGATTAAAAGACAAGGTATTTCCTGTCAGTTTACATTGTCGATGAGAAGACTGTAAAACTGGTTCAGACCTCAGATGAAATGAATAATTGAGACTCTCATGATGCGATTCATTCACGAAG
>VUQH01033368.1:0-11360 GCA_015106775.1 Etroplus canarensis | reverse complement strand
GCTTCAGTGAGAATCTACAATGTAAATAGTCATGAAAATAAAGAAAAACCATTAAATGAGAGGGTGTGTCCAAACTTTTGACTGGTAGTGTATATCAGGGTGAAACATGTGGAAACCCCATCTTTGCAGAAGGTGTAAGTGCAGTACTTAATGGGAGGAGCAATACAGTATAATAGGCAGGAGTGACTGAGGTCATAAATCAGAATATGCATAATTATTGCAATCATCATTCTTTCAACTTACTCCAGAATTCCTCTTTCTCTTCTAACTGGCATCCAACTTGTGGGGCATATGCACTAACAACATTCAGCATCACACCTTCAGTTTCCAGCTTCAAAGTCATCATTCTGTCTGACACTCTCTTCACCTCCAGAACACTCTTCACATACTCTTCCTTCAAGATGACCCCTACTCCATTTCTCTCCCTACCTACACCATAGTAGAAGAGTTTGAATCCACCTCCGATGTTCCTGGCCTTGCTTCCCCTCCACCTGGTTTCTTGCACACAAAATTTATCTACCTTCTTTCTCTTCATCATATCAGCAGCTCTCTCCCTTTACCAGTCATAGTCCCTACATTTAAAGTCCCTGCTCTCACTTCTGCTTTCCCACCTTTCTCTCTCTCTGCCTCCTAACAAACTTTTTCCTCTCCTCCTCCTTTGTCTACCATCAACCATAGTAATTTCCATCGGCACTCTGTCAGCTAAAGACGCCACAGCTGGTCTTTGTTAATCCAGGCCTCATCCGGCAGGGATGTGGTATTATAAATCTGCATATTTGATTTGGGAACGATTTTATTCTGGATGCCCTTTTCCTGATGCAACCCTCACTATTTCCCCTGCACTTCGGACTAGCACTAGGAGTACACTGGCTTGTGGCCTCCCTGTGGCTGGGTTGATAATTCTTAAACTTGCTGTGATTAAAACATGTTTATAGTCCACCGTTGTGCAAAAGAGACTCACAAACCTGTCCCTGATGAATGTCCTAATAGACATTTTGACCATTTTGGACATCAGTGCCCCAGTGAGGAAATTTTTCATCTAAACCTCTGACCGCCATGCAACATTTGGAATATTAAAGGTGGAGCATCCAGATAAAGGCACAACTTTTGATGATCATGAGCAGTAATTTCACACTAATACCTTAGTTGCCAAAGGGTATTTCACTATACTGTATGCTGTGAAAATTGCTGTTTTGGGCCTTTAAAATTTTGCAAGTATTTGGATAGGTTTTGCTCAGCTGTGTGTAAATAGGCCTGTTTTATGTTCTTGACTGTTGTATCTGAAGGGACCTCACAGTTGCAACACTTGCATTTTTTTTGCCTTGTGTCATGATAATTTTGTGTTCCATGTGTGGTTGTCCCGTGCTTGTGCTGTTAAAATATTGTGCATAATCTGGTATGTTTTGGCTTAGCTGTACAGACTGGTTCAGTTTTGGATACTCATTCTTGTTTGCTGTTTGCAGACTGGCATACTTTGATACATTTTACAGTTATATTAGAATGTCAAAATACGAATGGCGTGATGATGATGATGAATTGTTTATTTCCACAGCTGTAGTGGTGACTGAGTGAACTGCTGGATTTTCAGGTGTCAAATAAACATTTTGGAAAGTTGAAATCTAACATCAGCAGTGCCCCACTCGAGAATATTTTTAGTATGCAAAGAACCCGATGAGTGGCTGAAGTGTGTGTTGGAGTGGGCACCTTTAGGACAAGCTGGAGGGTCGTTCACCAGCCTGAGTGGCAGATAATTGATTTTGGGAGATGGTTCAGTGTGGATATTTACATTAGAGGCAGCTCACAGAGAGCTCAGGGTTACAGTTGTTAGTCATGCATTTATGCTGCAGTTGAGCTGAGCAATCTCTGTGAAATGCCTTCTGCTGACACTGCAGATGTTTGGGATCACAGAGTCACGCTTTGCTTATACATTTCTCTGGAGGTTCTTGTAGATGTTCGGCAGTTTTTCAGTTAAAGTGCTTGTCATCTGTGTTTGCCCTGCTTCTTTCAGCCATCTATTAAAAATTAGGACAGAATTAAAGGTGTTAGCTAGAAGAAACATTTTCTGATGAGATAATTTTGGGAGTGCTTTTTATTTATTTTGTCTAGGTTTCATATTTCACGGAGAGCTCTGTAAATAAAATTTCTCTGGGAACTGAAATTGTCTGCAGAATCTGCCTATCCACCACCTTCCTTGACATTCAAGTCCTACTGTTCAGTAGTGACCAAATCTAAATGTTAAGAAGCTATTGTTAAGATTATTCTGTGTACTTGTACATTTGACCTTTAGGTCCATCTCATTTACACATCAGCATTTACAGCACATATATATGTATAGATGTACACAAAGGGGTGGCTGTGACTAAAGATTTAGAGCAGGTCATCTTCTAACAGGAAGGTTGATGGTCTTATCCCCAGCTGTTCGATTCTACACGCCAAAGTGTCCTTGGGCAAGATTCAGAACTCATAATTTCTCCCAAAACATCCATGGGAATGTGTGGGTGATAGTTCAGTGTGCTTAAAAGCCTAGAATGAGAACTACATTAATGTATACAGTATTTCATTCTTATATAACTATATAAGTATCAGTCCATTTGCCATTTTACATTCATGTATGACCTATGAAGCAATGCCCCCTGGGTACAGACATTCAAAAGCCCCTCAGATTGAAAAAAGACAAAATGACTGAAAACTAATTCATGTTTAGTCATTCTGGTCTCCAGCAGTATGTCCTGCAGATGCTATTCATCATCGTGTAGTGCTATCCAAGGACTGAGCTGCAGGATCATCCACTGAAGCTGCTTTGTATTTCTGGCCTGCAGTGGAGACCAGGCCTCCAGGCCTCGGTGTCTCCTGATTCTGGTGGCCAGAGGAGGGACCATCACAAGCAGTGTGCAAGGAAGCAAAAGTATGGCAAATGCATGGGGGTCCATGTTAGGCTAAGAACTAATCCCAGTCAGCCGGTCCTCCCGTCCATTCATTTTTCCAACGTCTCCTCCCTGGACAATGAAATCCATGTATTGTATTGTAATCCACCACATTGTACTTCAGTGGACTACCCAGCATGGGTTTAGAGGATTACTGTGCTTTTGCTTTCACAGAGACATAGCTCAGCAACAGAGTTCTGGACACCGCAACTCAGCTACATGGGCTCACTGCATTTCGGGCCAATAGAAATTCAGCTCTGTGTGGTAAGACTCACGACAGTGGCTTGTGTATTTACATCAACGTGCAATGGGGCAAGAACTCTGTGCTAGGCTCTAGTTATTGCTCACTGCTGACAGAGTTTGTGCCTGTTTGTTGTAGACCATTTTATTTACCACGGGAGTTCACCACTGTTCTCCTAGTTGGAGTGAATATTGCCCTCAGTGCTAATGCTAGGGAAGCAGCGCCATGGTGTTAAGGTCTGCCAGGCACTTCTCCCTCTCTCTTTCTCTCACTTGCCTGGTCGGCTCCTTGCTTAGGAAGTTTTCCACAGCCGGCAGCAATCAGGGTGCACCTACAACTACTCACCTTTCTTAATAAAAACACTAGTTCTGCAGTCCACTGTAACCAGATTGTTCAGCTTACTCCAGTGGTAACTAGTCCAGATAGCTTTGCGCCTATTACTGATCTCAGGTCTCCTTGCCCAGGTTTGGATTTCACTTGTCTTGTGTTCCTGTTGCTGCTAGAAACTCCGGAGTGTTTCCCCCACATTCCTTGTATGCCCACATCTCAGTGTTATAGACTGTAAAGCATTATTCCTGATCTTAAACAATGACTGTTAGCTACTATTCTTCAGTTTTGGTTTTCCTGCACCTTAGTGCCAGCCACCTTCAGTTATGTTTCCTGCCAGTGCCTTAGTGCCCGCCGACATTAGTTTATGTTATTCTACCAATATGCCTGATGTTTTCAAGGTTTTCCTTACAATCAAAACTAGTGTTTACTTGCCTTGTTGAGTCACTCAGGCGGAAACATGACAAGCAGTTTGTGAAATGTACAGGGCTATCAGTGACCTCCAAAACACACACCCTGATGAACTATTTATTGTTGCTGGATATTTTGACCATGCAAATCTCAGATCAGTGCTCCCAAACTTCCAACATCATGTGGACTGTTTTATGAAACTGCAAGTGAGCTGTGAAGACTTTCTTAAAAGTTGGAGCACACTTCATGCTCTCCCCTGATTTTGGCCAGGGCCAATATTACATTGGACATCTGCAGCTCCTGGCCATTCCTTTCTTTTGGAGCTGTGTCATGCATTGTTTGGACTTAGAAGGAGGGTATTGGTGGATATGTTTGGGGTGGGTTTTCTGGGCTTGGGGTTTTCACCTCCTCCTCTACTGCCACGCCACAGCCCAACTCTACTGTCTCACCACAGACCAGGAACCATTAGTGTCAGAGCCGTCAGAACCAGAGCCAGAGCCTTCAGTAGCCGAGCTGCAGGACCAGCCTGAGCCAGCCTGTTTAGAGCCTGAGCTGCATCACCAGCCCGAATCTTCAGTCCATGAGGCAGGTCCCCCAGAGTTAGTTTCTTTGTTAGGGCTCCTTTCTCAAGTTTCTGTGCTGGGGTCCTTCTCAAGTTCCTGTGTTTGGGCCTCCAGAATTATGTATGATGGGAGTTATAGATGGGTTCAATGTGGGGGTGGGATTCCATCAGGGATCAGCTCTGAGCCCCTTTTTGATTGCAATGGTAATAGACAGGTTGACAGAAGAGGTAATGCAGGAGTCTCCTTGGACTATGATGTTCACAGACAATATTGTTTTCTGTAGTGAGAGTAGGGAGCAGGTAAAGGAGAGCCTGGACAAGTGGAGGTATTAGGCTACCGGTTACAACCGTTGTGAGAACCTGGTTCACATTGCCAGCAATAACTCAGACCCATTTATGGGGACTCCACCTTGGCTTCCTCTTTATTACTGACTCTGTTCATCATTTTTATGGTTGGATTTTCTGGGCCCAGCCAGGGGGTTACGGATGTCAAATTCAGTGGTCTCAGGATCTCACCTCCGTGTTTCACAGATGATGTTGTTCTGTTAGCTTCCTTGAGCCATTACTTCCAGCTTGCACTGAGACAATTGTAGTTGAGTGAGAAGAGGATTCAATGAGAATTCGCACCTCCAAATCTGAGAAATCTGAGACCACAAAAAGTTCTAATGGTCAAGGGAATGAGTAACTATTGCAAGTGGAGGAGTTTAACCCCCTGGAGTCTAGGGTATAATTGGTCGTTTTTGAATACTTTTTAATTTTACTTTTATCTTTCACCTTAAAAACTGTTTACCTTGCCTTGTTTGGTGCCATTTTTTATCGCAACCTCACTGTGTAACTTCACTGTTATTTTTTGTCATTTTGACATACTGTATTAACACACTTGACCTAAAATCACATTTTTAATAACTTATATATAAAATATGAAGGTTAAATTTCAAAAACTGATGATTAAATTTAGCAAAAAACAAATTTGTGTACAACTTTTTACATTAAAATACAGGCGATGTCTCAGATGGTTTTCGTACACCTATTTACAAAACAAACAGGTGTCACAATAAGATGCCACAGAAATTATTTATGCCACTCTAAAATAACAGCTTCTGTCCATCACAACACACAGGGGCACATCACAATGCCACAAATCTCTCAAATCTCCAAACTCACTATCTCTCTGTCTTCCTCCCTCTCTCTCTCTCTCTCTCTCTCTCTCTCTCTCTCTCTCTCAATCTCACTCTTTCTTTAACTAACATCACTTCTAAATCTTCCTCTTCTTTCTTAGCAACCAAATACCAAAAATGTTTCGATTGGCTGATGTGGTGCATTTTCCACCAATAGCATAAGGAGTGTGATTTCTTTTCTTGCAAATGCTCTTCTTCCTATCTTCCTTCCCATTTCTTCTTGCACCAAACACACACTGAATGCACAGAAAAATCATGTTCAAATTATTTGTCATAAGTCTAGTTTTACTTGGCCTATCAACACAATTTAGGGCTGAGAGTGGAGCCACTACTACTTCACATCAAAAGGAACAAGTTGGTAGGTCAGACATGGCACCAATTTATGACCTCAAATGTGACCTCAAGGCACTTTATACTATCAAGAAAAGACTCTAAAATATTAGAGAGAAACCACCAATAGTCAGACAATGCCCCCATATGCATATAAAACTCTATTAGTGGAGATGCTTACAGAAATTAACCCAGCTTCACTCACCATTCCCACTACCAGCTTAATAGAAACCAGTGAGCTTATATATGTCATTGCCACAATAATCCTAGGAGAACTTAGCTCTAAGATTGGGACTGGGAAGAAGCAGGCTGTGAGAAAAATCAGGCAAGCCTGGAAGGATGTTAGTCAACTAACTAAGGTGCAGAAGGGTATCATGATAGACAGGTTCTGGATGAATAAGAAGCACAGCAAGATGTCTGTAACTGAGTTGCTAGGAGCCTGCCTGGCTCTGGATACTAGGCTGAAGACGTAAACCAGAAAAGCAGAGGCCAAGAGAATAAATGGTCTGTTCTCTGAAGACCCATCCAGGGTGTATTTCCAGCTGAAAGGGAACAGTGGCTCAAGGATGGACCCACCCAAGAGACTGAGCAATACTAGAAGAATATCTGGGATAAAGAGGCTGGTGGACCTTAGAATAGACCACAGAAACCTTCCAGAGCAATAACCAGTCAACATTACAAAGGCAAACATCTAATGAGTCTCAAAAATGAAGAGTTGGAGAGTGCCAGGACCTGACTTCAGTCATGCTTACTGGCTGAAGAAGCTCACTGCACTCCATAAACACCTGGGAGCACAAATAAATGGGCTGCTAATACAGGGCAGAACAATCCTGACCATGAAGGATCCCCACAAGGGTACAACACCTACAGCACCAGCCAATCACCTGTCTCTCCACAACATGGAAACTCTTCTCAGGCATTATAGCAACGAAGCTCAGTATGCACACGAGTGCAACTCAGGAGGGCATCGGAAACAATATGAGAGGGTCAAACCATTAGCTGATAGCTACCAAGACTCTAAGGCCAGGCAGACCAACCAGAGCACCACCTGGTTTGACTGCAAGAAAACCTACGACTCCACACATGGATACTAGAGTGCTTGTCACTATAGTGGACTGATAACTTTAATCAGAAACACAATGGAATTGTGGAAGACAACACTAGAGGCCAGGGAAATCCAAGGAAATCGCACAAGTCACCATAAAGGTGATACCAAGGTCATTCACTGTTTCGGCTGCTGTTCTGCACAGGCCTCAGCCCCTTCAGCCAGCTTATCACAAAGAGTGGGTACAGCTATAGGTTAAAGTGTGGAGCAACCATCAGCCACCTCCTGTACATAGATAAAATCAAGCTAGGAGAGAGAAAGATATTGACTCACTGATCCACCTCACCAGAATCTACAGAGAGGACATTGGGATATCATTCATGGATAAGTGTGACCAGATGGTCACAGTTGCGGCCAAATACTTTCCGAAGGTAAGACGGGTACCGAGAAGCTGGCTCAATGGCAGGAACAAGATTTGAGTCATGAATATATACACTGTACCTGTCAACAGATATCCAGCTGGAATAATAAGCTGGCCACAGAAGGAGATAGATGCTACAGATGTCAAGACATGAAAATTCTTCACAATGCACGGAAATTTCCACCCAATTCCATAATGAAGGTAGACAGTAAGGAGGAGCATGAAGACAAAATTTCGTGGAAGACCAAGCCCCTTTATGGAATTTACCATCAAAAGATAGAGAAAGTGGAGGACATCAAGAAATCCTACCAGTGGTCTAAAGGACAGCACAGAGGTTCTCATCATGGCAGTACAAGAACAGGCCCTAAGTACCAAATCCAAAGAGGCAGGAGTCTAACCACAGCTTACAGGACTCAAGCTGCAGGCTGTGCAATGGTACCCTGGAGACAGTCCAGCATGAAGTAGCACAAAGTACGATGCAAGTTGGGACAGCATACACTGAGAGACACAACCAAGTGGCTTGAATAGTGTGCAGGAATATCTGTTCTGTATATGGATTAGAAGTCCCCAAGTCCTGCTGGGAGACACCTCCAAAAGTGGTTGAGAATAACAGAGCTAAGATCCATACAGACAAGCAGCTACTGGCCAACCAACCAGACATAGTCGTAGTTGACAAGGACTGCAGTTGTAATATAGTAATATAGCAATCCCAGCTAACAACATCAGGAAAGAAGGAGCATAAGAAGTAACAGGGGCTGAGGGAACAACTGGAGCAGATGTGGAAGGTAAGTTCCAAAGTGGTCCCAGTGGTAGTAGAATCATTAGGAGTTTTAACGTCCAAACTGGAAGAGTGGCTCCAGCAGATTCCAGGTGCAACATCAGAGGTCTCTATCCAGAAGAGGGCAGTTCTAGGAAGAGATAAGATACTGCTCAGAACCCTCCAACTCCCAGACCTCTGGTAGAGGACCCAAGCTTGAGAAACACACATATCAGAGAATGCAGAGAGAACCCACACAGGGACAGAGAAAACATACCAACTCCATATTTTTGGGAAGCAAAACAGAAGCTTTTAAACAAATTACTTTTGACAACAAATTTCAAGGAAACAATAAGTTTTGTTGTTTAGGTATGAGGATGAAGAAGAGTTTTTCGAAACAGAACGTCTGGCTTTACAAAAGAAGCCTTTTTCAAACTTTAGTCAAAACCCAGCCAAATGGCTTGGTGTACAAATTTCCACCTTCATTTTAGCTCTGTCCTCTCAACTCTGCACTGAAGATTTTATTCTTCACTCTGACAAGTGACCAGCAGTGGATCACATCTGAGGTTACAGTATTTCTCTTCAAAACTAAGACCTTCTTATTCCTGCCTCCTCCTCCTCATCCTCCTCTTCCTTTAGGTCATGCTGTGTGATCAGCTGTCTTCAGCTCGGCCAGAGTCCGACTCCTAAAGCCTCTGACTTCAGATATCGGTGTTTCCATAACTCATGAATGTTCTGCTTTCAAACAAGGATATGTCACAGACGAGCATTTTGGGCCTAAAGCAGTTTGGCTCCATACACTGCGAGACAACTTTTTGTTTACAAGTCTGTTTTTCTGTCTTTTTTGGTGCAGATATAGATCAAATTCTCTTGCAGAGAAATGGGAGGTTGCCAGACTGAGGCAGTGTCTGCTGTGATGTGGACTCTATCAGACAGTTGTGGTAAAGAGAGAGCTGAGTGTGAAGGCAAAGCTGTCAACAAGCCGGTTATATCATCTATGGTTGTTATTATAATGTTCTATGACATTTCCTATTAAATTAATTTTAATTTGCACCAGGGTGGTATTTTAGTGTGTGCATTGTTCATTTTAACCAAATACCTGCAAAACTACAAGAGGATTACAAATAAACATCAGCATGGTGGGGTTAGCACTTGTCAGTGAGGTATTAAACAGTCCTCATGATTTACTTGTTGTGTACCAACACTTTGTTTGAAACTCTGCATTAAATTGAGTAAAATTAAACTTTTGGAAACGTAAGTAAAATGTTAAGCTTTTCTTTACACAGATGAAGAATGTCTATATTTTATTTCTATGATTCACAAACCATGTCATGCATGAGCTACAACCTTGGCTTTAATGTCCTTTAAAGAAATTATTCTCTGACTTTAACCAAGATGTACTCCTCTCCATCCTGGACTCTTGCAGATCACTTAAGGAAGAACTGAACTGAGAAATTATAACTTGCTGCTCATCTGTCAGTAGTAGCTTGAATTATATTCGGATGTCTTGCCTAGTGTTTCTGTTTGTAGTGACTGAAGGGGTGCAGATTCTTGGTCTGCTGGAATTTAGATTTTTTTCCTGAAATTTAGATTTTAACTCACGCCTGCATCCCAGACAAGACTGAAATATTTCAGCAGCTCCTTTATGTTGCAGGTGCTGACAATGGTTCACCTGGTTAGGCAGGTAACCATATACTGAAAGCTGCAGCCCTCCTGCATGGCATGGGCTTGAGTCTGCCTGAGGCCATTTCCTACACGTCATCCACCTTCAATCTTTTCAAACTTTCCTGTGTGATGAAGGTAAAAATGCCTACAAAACAGTCTTAACCTTTATTGCTCAGAGAATGAGTTGTAAGTACTAACATCACCACACATTTTGCATTTTTACTATTTGTTTGTGAAATATTTTGGATTTACATAAAGTTTTTACATGCATCCATAAAGTGCTTTGACTGATGCTTTCACTATAATGTGAAGACCCCTACAGTATTAGACAGAATACTCCAACAATCAGACCATCCCCTATGATCAGCACTTGGCAACTGTGGGAAGGAAGAAGTCTCTTAACAGGAAGAGACTCCAGCTGAACCAGGCTGAAGGAGGGACAGCCATCTGCCTTGGTCAGTTGGGTGTAAGGGGAAAGAGAAGAGAAAAAGGAAAGCAAGAGACAGATTGTGGGAGAGAGAGGACAACATTTAATGCCAAACAAGGGGGCAGCACTGTCATCACAGGGCATCCACTAGGAAACTGTTGTGATAGTGACCAAGATCATCATTTTACTTCAACAGACACTGTTGACTAAAATAACTGATTGTAATTGAAATAAAAATGCAAGGATTCAGCATATTTCCTGAAATTTCTAATGCTGTCTGGTGGCATAACAGCTAGTTGTGAGGGGCTGCAACATGGTAAAATATGGCTTAAAACAATTAAATAATAAGTTTTCATGAATAATTACCTGATGAGTAGCTGTTGTATTGAATATGTTATTGAGTGTATCCATCCATATGTAAAGTTAAAAAACTAAGTTTAATAAACTCAAATAAAAAGGTTAAAAAATCAATATTTAAATTGGTAGAGCTGTCTTTAAAAATATGACTTTACCGTACTTACACTACCGGTCAAAAGGTTTAGAACACCCCATTTTTTTTTCATTTTTTATTAAAATTCAAGCAGTTCAAGTCCAGTGAATAGCTTGAAATGGCACAAAGGTAAGTGAACTGCCAGAGGTTAAAGTAAAGGATTCAAGGATTCAAGGATTCAAGGGAGCTTTATTGTCATTTCGACCACATATAGCTGACGCAGAACATAGTGAAATGAAATAGCGTTTCTCCAGGACCTGGTGCAACATATAAACATGTAAACATATGACATTTGACAGAGACAGGACTAGTTTTTATTTCTACAGTTAAAAGATTTAAGTTTAAAAGATTTAAAAAAAAAGAGAGATAAATAAATAAATAAATAAAGTGCAATGTGTGCAACATGTGCAACAGTTGCAACAATGCAATGCAATGTAAACAATGCCAAGGACACCCTACAATGCAAAAACAGTACACAAGAAAGGCAAGAAAACACAAGAACAAGACACTAGTGCCGAAAGAAAGTGCCGTAGCAGCAACTGAGGTAGTGCAGATTGTGTGTGTGTGTGTGTGTGTGTGTGT
>VUQH01033365.1:0-14119 GCA_015106775.1 Etroplus canarensis | reverse complement strand
GTTGTATTGCACAATATGGATTCATGCAGTAATGCAAGATACATCAACATATATTGTACAAATAAAGAATACTCAATATATTTATAAATAGATATGTTTTGCATTTTTATAGTAGGTAGATCATTTTGACATGGTCATTTTATAAGTAGCTCACATGCTGAAAAAGTGTGGGCACCTCTGATCTATACAGTACATAATGTTGTCTAAAGCATCTCTGTGCACAAGGGACATGGCCAAAAACCAGTCCTGAATGCTGTGATCTTTGGGCCCTCAGGCAACACTGCATTGCAAACAGGCATGATTCTGTATCACTGCATGGGCTCAGGAACACTTCCAGAAATCATTGTCTGTGAACACAGGTTACCGTGCCATCCACAAATGCAGGTTAAAGTTCTATGATGCAAAGAGGAAGCCATATGTGAACATGATCCAGAAATGTTACCATCTTCTCTGTGCCAAAGCTAATTTAAAACGGACTGAGGTGAACTGAAAAACTGCTGTGGTCAAACTAATTGAAATTTCCAATTCCTTTTGGAAATCATTGATGCTGTATCCTCTGGATGATCCAAAATGTTATCAGCTCTCAGCTCAAAAGCCCACATCTCTGATGGTATGGGGGTGCA
Source organism: Etroplus canarensis (assembly GCA_015106775.1). Lineage (NCBI taxonomy): Eukaryota > Metazoa > Chordata > Actinopteri > Cichliformes > Cichlidae > Etroplus > Etroplus canarensis. Next base: position 13,496 of record VUQH01033365.1, on the reverse strand, counting down.
TTAGTGCCTACGGTACTGGCAAATTGCACATCTGGAAAGGCACCATCAATGCTGGAAGGTATATACAGGTTTTAAAGCAACTTATGCTCCCCTCTAGACCATGTCTTTTTCAGGGAATATTTTATGCAAAACAATGCTAAACCACATACTGCATCCATTACGACAGCATGGTTTCAAAGCAGAAGAGGTGCTGGACCACCAATTACAAACATTGGGCACATCATGAAACGAAAAATGCCACAAAGAAGACCCAGGACTGCTGAGCAGCTGGAATCATAAATCAGACAAGAATGGGACAACATTCTGCTCCCAAAGGTCCAGCAGCTGGTCTCCTCAGTTTCCAGATGTTTACGATGACATGAGATGAGATAAAACAAGACTTTGTTAATCCCACACTGGGGAAATCAAACATTACAGCAGAGCTCTGTCAAAAGAAGAGGGTATGCTACACAGTGGCAAACATGAACCTGTCCCAACATTTTGAGATGTGCTGCTGCAATCAAATTCAAGATGAGCTGGTATTTTTCTCACTTTCAATATTTGATGTGTTTTCTGTGTTCTTTTTTTGAATAAAATATTGGTGCAAGAGATTTGCAAATCATTGCATTGTGTTTTATTTATATTTTGTGCAGCATTCCAACCTTTTTGGAACTGGGGTTGTATTTTAAATGGCCTCTTTGTGTGGATGCAGTTCATAGTCCTAACTTCAAAGGTTCCTGTTAAAAATGGTCTGTATCAGGTTAAAACTACTTTTATCTCTAGTGTGTGTGTGTGTGTGTGTGTGTGTGTGTTTGTTTGTTATAGAGCTGGCTTGAGTGTCTCCAGGGCACAGGGGTATTAGTGATGGTCCGCTGTATCTCCAGTGGATCCTATGGCAGCTCTAATGTCGGTGTGATTTACAGAGTGTCGGACAAACAAGCATCATTACCGCAGCAGGTAAACTCAGAGCCAACCGACCACTCCCAAAGCGTGGTCTGGGGACTGTCAGGGGCCCCTTAAGAGGCTCCCGGGGGACCCCTCAGCGGAAACGAGAGAGTTTTATTTGACTGTTATTTCACTGAGGAGGAGATAACAGAGCAGGTGAGAATGAGCGATCAGAGGTTTGAGCCTGAGTACCTGACAATCTAAATCCTCTCAGCGTCAGGTTTTTACGATGTGAGGATCCACGCTGTGATCCACAGTGACTATTTAAAGGAAAGGAGAGCCATAACATGCAGCTGAAAACAAACAAACAAAAAAAAACAAAACAACGGCTGCTGGTGATTTTGTCCATTGGATTTATTTTCATGGCAAAAAAAACCATCATTTATACCAAATCAAGCTTTTCTGTAATTGAATCCTCAGAGTGTTATTTTCTTCAAAGAAGTGAACTTGTTTAAAGTATAGTTTAATTTTCCTAACCAGTTACTTCTTTAAACAGGCTGATTTCTATCAGAAACTGTAAAAATCAGTCTGGTTTAAGCCTGATTTAATTATTGTTGGAAAGGGAAGAGATACCGACGGCTTTCTCACACATAATATGACTAAGCATCAGATTTTAGATAGTTTGGGAAATTTTTGCAACGCTTTAATTAGCCTCACTCTCTCTGTGGATGGCAGTGTCAGTCAGATCCACCTCTACACTCATTATCTCAGCTATGAGATAAATTGTTAATTGATAGATATGAGCCTAAAACCCAGGATGGAAGGGGTGGACTTGGATCCAGACTGCGACACCGTGAAGCAGGGACCAGCTGAAATGGGAGCGGCAGAATTTGTAATGTCCAAGATGATGGATATCAAAATTAGGAAGTTCACTGCTGTTGAGGATATAATGTTAATGACACTGTACAGTCTGTCAGGAAAAACAAAACAATGAAAAGAAAAGAGAAAGGTGTGTCATTCATTCATTCATTCATTCATTCATTCATTCATTCATTATCTATTGCTTAAAAAGGTGTGTAAGTGACATTTAAAAAGTTGTAGCAAATACATGTGAAAAAATGACAGTCTGAGACTGTACACCTCCTCCAGCAATTCTTGAATTTTCCTAAGGAAAAATACACTCACTGGCCACTTTATTAGGTATATGTTAGAACTGCTTGGACCTCCTTTTGCCTTCAGAATTGTCCTTATTCTTCATGGCATAGATTCAACAAGGTACTGGAAATATTTCTCAGAGATTCTAGTCCATAGTGACATGACAACATCATCCATTTGCTGCAGATTTGTTGGCCCCACATCCACAATACGAGTCTCCCATTCCACCACATCCCTATTGGACTTAGATGTGGTGACTATGGAGGCCATTTGAAGCCTCTTTTTCTCTTTTGGAGCATTCTCTGTAAACTCTAGAGATGGTTGTGAGCGAAAATCCCAGTAAATCAGCAGTTTCTGACATGCTCAGACCAGCGTATTTTGCACCAACAACCATGCCACATTCAGAGGCCTTTCCTTTCTATTCTGACGCTGAATTTGAACTTCAGCAGACCATGTCCAATATGATCATCCACTATTGTCATAGTGGATGATCATATGGAGGATGAACGGAAGGGCTGTATCAAGGTCCAGTATGGCATTAAAACAAATATTTTCAAGTGTAACTAATGCGAATCTGTAAAAGTGCAGGGATGTGAAGGTGATGAGATGAGAAGAAAAGATCAGCAAAAAGTCCCCAAAGTTGATGTCTTATAGTATTCCAAAGATGTAATTTAAAGTAAAGCAAAAAAGAAAATTCAAGAAAGTAATAATTTCTTTCTTTATCTTTTTTTCTCATTATAGGTAAATAATCTTGTCAAACAAGTGATACATACAAATCTTTCAAGGTAACTGAAACAGCAAACAGCAGTTTTCAGCTCCCAGACCAGAAACACATCTCAGCAGTGAGACACAGTGTGATAATCCACTCATTAGCATCTGCATTTTAAACATTGGATAATTTTCTGCCAATTCATTGCTTATATAAAAGCTACAATGAAACCCCACATGATAAATCTATTAGTTTTAAGGCGAGGTAGTGACTACAGTTTTATGCTGATTTTGAGAAAACTTAAAGAGTCATCTTTGGTTCCAAAATGAAATTAATCTTTGCTTGAAACAATTGACTTTGTACCTCATCTTAACAAGAAATGCATTATTTGAAACGTTTTAATCTTTAATTCATATTTTATTTAAAGTTTTTAGTTGTGCCTTTGAAGACTTGTTGCACTGAGCTTCATTTTATGTGGACCAATTCTGCTCCTTCCCAGCTTCGTAGTTTTATTTTTTGGATTCTACAAGAGTAGCTTTGCACAAGTTTGAGATGAAAATAAGAATTATTTATCTTTTACTGAGTCTTGATGCAAACCCTCTTTATAAGCCAACTTTCCTCTGATTGGCTGCAGGAGGTTTGAGCAGCAGGTGGGGGGGTGGGGCTGCGTCTGATGACCGTATTAGAGATATTGGCTCTCACTGATGTCATACAGAGCTGAGAGTAGAAAAAACTATAAAGCAGAGTGTTTAGAGCAGCATGAAGTGTGAGCTTTTGGCTTATAGGGATTACTTATAGATTACATGACCTCATTATTTTAAAATATTGTGTTGGTCTCCCGTTTGCTGCCAAAACAGCCCTGACCCATGAAGGCATGGACTCCACCAGACCCCTGAAGGTGTGGTGTGGTATCTGCTACTAAGATTTTAGCAGCAGATCCTTTCAGTCCTCCAAGTTGTGAGGTGGAGCCTTCGTGGATCTTTTTTTGTCCAAAGCATCTCACAGATGCTAGATTGGATTGAGATCTGGGGAATTTGGAGGTCAAGTCAACACTTCAAACTAGTTGTTGTGTTCCTCAAATAATGCCTGAAGCATTTTTGCTTTGTGGCAGGGTGCATTCTCATGCTGAAAGAAGCTACAACCATCACCATACCATTTCCATGAAAGGGAGCACACGATCTGCAGCAATGCTTAGGTAGGTGGTACATGTCAAAGTCCTCCCACATAGATGGCAGGACCCAAGGTTTCCCAGCAGCATTGCCCAAAGCACTGCACTGCCTCCACCAGCTTGCCTTCTTCCTATGGTGCATCTTGGTGCCATGTGTGCAAAGCATGCGCACCTGAGCATCCATGTGATGTAAAAGAAAACGTGATTCATCAGACCAGGCCACCTTCTTCCATTGCTCCGTGGTCCAGCTCTGATGCCCATTGTTGGCACTTTCGGCAGTCAGCCTGGGGATCCTGACTGGTCTGCAGCTATGTAACCCCATTCTCAACAAACTGCGATTCTTCAGCAGTTTGAGCTACAGTCGCTTGTCTGTTGGATTGGACCACACAGGCCAGCCTTCACTCATTGCGTTCATCAGTGAGCCTTAGGCGCCCACGACCCTGTCACCGGTTCGCCACTGTTCCTTCCTTGTACCATTTTTGAAAGATACTGACCAGTGCAGACCAGGAACACCCCACAAGAGCAGCAGTTTTGGAGATGCTCTGACCCAGTTGTTTAGCCATCACAATTTGGCCCTTTTCAAACTTGCTCAAATCCTTACACACATTTTTTCTGCTTCGAACACACATTGTGTTTTTAGGTAATTTGATTTACATGGTAATTTGTTAAAAGAATATCAACATTAATATTGTAAAATAACATCCTGGATATAAATTAAATGCACCCAATAATCAACCATGTCATATTCTCAAGTTTTAGTTCACATTTATGAGAAAAAGTGTGTTTATTAGAGAATCCACTCAGGTGGAGTAGCTATACAGACAGTTTTAAAGTTGTGTGTTTGTTAATGTTAATGTGACATTTTAGATTCTGTGTTCAGAGACAAGAAATCCTCTGATGTTCTCCCACGTTAAAACAGGGAAATGTTAACAAGATGTTCCCACTGTGGTTATTTCTTGCCTGTGTGAGGAGGGAAAAGAAGCCATTTATTAAAGAACACCACAGCTGAAAGACTCCAAAGGAGAACTTTTTAGAAACTGGGAGGAGAAAAAAAAAATCAATCATCTCTTTGGGTGTAACACTTGTGTGTTTCTGACATTTTACAGAACATCATCAACGATCGGCCTCCTCTCCGGGGTCACAAACTGTTTCTGCACAGGCAAGGAAACCGAGTCCACTGTCAATTACAGAGGCAAAAAAATTAAAATAAGACACCAGTTTACTGCAGGTTATTCATGATACGTGGTCTCAGTGAGCCCATCCTCTGGGGACAAACAGTCTGAAGTCTGAACAAACACTTTAACAAGGTGCCGCTGCTGTTTTCATGCTCAGAATCAACAAAATCGACTGCGTGACAGAGGAGCTAAATGCCAAACTGCTGCTAAAGAGCAAAACTCCTGCTGGAGGTCAGTTTGTTCCTGCAGCAGCTTAAACACTGCAATGCTGCCCCCCTCTGACCCTGCAAGGGAACTACAGCTGACAGCATCCAAGGCTCATTTCACTCATTAACTAAAAAAAAATAAAATAAAGCCTGAGAAACCAAAGCTAAATGACAAGATGTAAGATTGACCTCAGGAAGTAAAATAAGACACATAACAATGAAAAGTGCATGTGACAAAAAGACTGTACTGTATCATAAAAAGACAAGTTTAAAAAATGTTTGGGTTTCATAAAAGATTAGTTTTTTTAATCAATTTATGGGGATTCAATTTCATTTGAGGAGAATTTATTTATAAAAAATTAAAGGAAATTTCCAGTATTTTGTTGCTAAAAAACACACTCTGAAGATATACTGTAGTTAAACAAATATATATATAATGTACTTAGAATTAATTTAAAGAATATAAAATATGAATAAAAATGGAAAGAAAATGAAATCTTTCTGATGCAGTCTGGGCAGCATGGTTAGCATCATTGCCTCACAGCATGAAGCTGGGTTTGAATCCACCGGCCAGCTGGGGCCTTTCTTTGCATGCTCTCCCTGTGTCTGTGTGTGTTCTCTGTACAGACTTGCTCCTGCATTACACTGGTGACCTATCCACGGTGTACCCTGCCTCTTGCCCAGTGGTAGCTGGGATAGGCTCCAGTGATCCTAGGCTGAATAAGGGGAGGCAATGGCTCAGAGTGTTGGAGGACTCGCTTGGGAACCAGAGGGTTGCTGAGCCCAAGACCCGCCTGGACCCGGACCCGGTGGCCATCCGAGACCCGCCAGCTCAAGACCCCGCCCTGGACCCGTATGTGTGGAGGTGGAGTAGAGGCTGGAGAGTTGCTGTCTCACCCCCTGAGCATTGAGCAAGGCACCAAACCCTATTCATTGCTTCCTGGTGCCTGCGTTGTGCAGCCTAGCTCACTAACCTCCCCACCACCTCATGTTGCATCTAAAAGTGCATGTGTGTGTTAACACCTAACAAAAAAGAGTGTTGGTCATTTGGAATTTCCCCCTCTGGGGATAATTAAAGTTGTTTGTAATTCAGTTCAATTCAATTTTATCTACATAGCAATTTACAACAAAAGTTGCCTCAAGGGACTTTACATTTACATCTAAAGTATTAGAGAGAAAACCCCAACAATTAGACAATCCCCTATGAGCAACACTTGGTGACTGTGGGACAGAAGAACTCCATTTTTTATAGGAAGAGAACCAAACTCATAACAAAATGGATGGATGATGCTGATTCCTCCATGTTCAGTATTTAGTGTAACATTTTGCCCACCCTTTTTTATTTAGATAGTTTATTTTGTTTTTGTTGTTATTCTAAACTTCCCTCTTGCCACACATTACTCTTGGGCTTTGTTCGCTACTTGGTAGGTCTTTATTGGCTTAAATACTACAGTGCAATCAATGATTCATGATATAAACTAAACAGTTGTTATCCAGGTCAAATTCTAGGTCAGATCCAGATCAGATCTGGGAGGACTTCAGAAACTTTCTTTACTTAATCTTTATGTGGTTTTGTTCACTACTTGGTACAGTAGGTATAAAAGCAGACTGAAGTGATATACGCCTCATAAGCATTGAATTTTACAATTTTAAAATATTTTTCCCTGTAAGATCCAGAGGTACCATTCATATTTGGGCAAGAGAGCTAAAATTAAGCACCAACATACTGTGTGTATACCCACCAAGTTTGATGAAGTTCCTTAAAATCTGTAATGACTTATTGGGATGATGTTGTAAATCTCTGTGGTGGAATGAATAGGTCAAAACCATAATATCTACTGACTTTTATCTGGGGAAAAAAGTTTTTAAAATTAGCTCACGAAGGACGGTCTCTTTCAATGCAAGTCACATCTTAGAGCAGAGAATGGTCTACATCCACCTGTTATCACCTGTCTGAAGTACCTAAACCATCTCCATGACCATGAGATGAAAGTCAAAACTCAATAAGCAAAGCTTGACGGTTAGCTTTCTTTTTTCTTCAGTGATTCCTCTTTTAAAAAATCCAAATGATTGTTTCTTATAATCAGCTTTTTTCTGCAGACATTAAGCTACATAAAAAAAGGTGACTACTGATTAAAAAAAACATAACTATATAAATATTCAGGCAATAAAATAATCAAAAAGCCGTGTAATATTTTTCCTTCTGTCATCCTGGTGATGAAGAGTTTTGTCTTTTCTTTCTTTGAACTCTCGTAGCTTCATCAGTTTAAACCCTTTGTGTAATTTAACTATAACAGATGGCAGCTGTCAGCTTTCAGTCCCGTTATGCCTCTGAGTGATGATGTTTTCTGTTCATCTGCCAATATCACTGCTGAATTATAAATGCTATGCTCACAACATAAACCCAGAACTTCACTAACAGGCTGAACTATCACACGCTATATCACCAGTCCACACACATGAAAGTGTGCAGAAAAATGATAATGATAAATTATTAACTGATGGGATATTAAAATGATTTGAGAAACAAAACATGAGGTCACTATTTTAAAGAAACGCTTTAATCAAGGTATTATTAAAAAATAATTTTTGCAGTTCAATGTCTGCATATGCCTGTAATTTGTGCTTTTCAGCTCTTCTTTTAAAAACTGTTTCTGATCTTAAGAGGTCATAAACTAAGTTTAACTGAAGCCCTCAGATCTGTCTCACCATCTCTGCTTCTCTGCAGATGGTCTGAAACTAAATTTAACTCTCTCACCTGTTACCTTTGGTTTAGCTGCAGCTTATTTTTACTCTATATGCTGACAGTATGAATGATCCAGCCACTCATCAAACCTCGTGTACGTCATCAGTAATGATCATGTTCTAATAACGTTGTACTCAAATTACGCAGGGTGTGATTATAAAGCAACATTTGGATGAAGACTCGGACTGTCCATCATCCGTACAGACTAAGAACAAATACGCCTTCACCTGCTTCCTCATATCCCCCCTGAGGGGATTCATCTGCATTGGAAATCTGGCAGAGGTTTTATGCTGGATGCCCTTCCTGATACAACCCTTCATGGTGAAAGGTGCTTGTGTCCTCACCTGGAATTGAACCAGGGACCTTGTGCTTATAAGCTGAATGTGTAAACCACTACACAACGGGGATTTAATTTGCTTCCGGTTCAGATGTGGGCTGCAGCATTTTGTGGTGCAAAGCTTCAGGCTTGACTCAAGTTTAGGTCCTGCCAATAATCTGTGCATACATTTCATGTGTTGCAAGACGATGTGCAATTCCCAAAAGGAAGAGAAATCTAAAAAGAGTTTGGAGTGTGATGCATTAAGAATGAAACATATTTTTCTGAGCTGCGTGCAAACATGCATGGGGGGCATTCATACCACTTTGCGATAACAACATGATGCGGGTCTAATTGTGCACTTTTATCCTGCGTAATGTGCTATAACCACACACATCCCAAATCCCAAAGTAGGAGGAGCAGGTCTGAATCCTGGATGAACCCGCATTTTATCATGGACCAGCTCATACTCCATGAAGTTAAGTAAATGGACAGGCAATTATACAACACTTTTCTACTCTTAGCACTGAAAGTAGTGCCTTTTACTACAAGCCTCATTTACCCATTCATTCATACAGCACTTTATTTTATGCCTTTAAGTGTTCTGTAACTTTCATGTACACACAGAGATGCATGATCAGAATCATTCATTTATTAATCCCTGGGGGAAAATGCATATAGGACCAGTTTGAGCTTCTGCATCTTGCCCAGGGCCACTTCAGCATGTGGACTGGAGGAGCCAAGGCCCAAACCACTGACCTAACAGGTAAAAAAGGACCTTCTCTGTCTCCTGAACCACAGCCACCCTACTGCAGCAGCACAGCGGATCAGTGGTTAGCAGTGTTGCCTTACACCAAGAGGGTCTTGGGTTCAAACCCAGGTAGGGTCACCCTGTGTGAAGCCTGCATACTCTCCCCCTGCCTGTGCAGGCCCTCACCAGTAGCTCTAGCTTCTCCTTCCATTGAAAAACCATGCTAGGGTAATGTTACTTGTCAGACCAGGACACTCTTGCAGAAGATTTTCTTAATCTCAAGAGTTCATTTCTTGGTTAAATGAAGGTTAATAAAAATGTAAACATTTGTTTAACCAAAAAAGCAAAACAAAATTTAAACCAAACTAGATGGACCAGCTCTCGTGACGTCACCCATTGTTTGGAGCTTTTGTCACTTCTGTGTTAGATTTTGTGAAACCATATTTGGACCAGAGGGTGGACTGCTAAGTTATCAGCTAATGCTTATAAGCTGAGTCAGCAAATAGCCGCCACAAACTGTACAGGTGCTAATAAGTGCCAAGAACAGCTGATTAAACGCTAGAGTTTCACTCCTCAAACACAAACACTTCTCGGACTTTTTGTTCTGAACAGGCGGCCATATTGAATGTAAGCATAATTGTAATGCTTCAAAAGGCACCAACAGTGCAAACACTGTTGAGAGGTTACATTTACCAGCCTGTAGGCCTGCGTTTTAATGCTGCAAAGTTGTCCCTTTTAACATGGGAGTCTATGGGGAGTGAAGTGTAGTGGTTTACACATTTGCCGTGCAAGCAAAAGATTCCTGGTTTGAGCTTAGCTAGGGAAACATGCCCCTACCATCATGGGAGGGTTGTATCAGGATGGGCATCTGGTGTAAAATCTGTGCCAAATTCCTGATGCAAATTTGCTATGCTTTGGTGACCCCTTGGGGAAGTACAAGGTACCAGCTGAAGGTGGTTTACTCTAAGAGGACAGTCTCCCTTTAGAGGCTGTTGTAGAAACTCCAGCATTTTGTGACTCACTGGCAGTGCTGTTATAGCAAGAGATTCCTGGGTTCAAACCCAGGTAGGGCCCTTCTGTGGGGAGTTTGTATGTTCTCCTCTGCTTGTGCAGGGTTTTAGTTTCTTCTGCCATTGAAAAAGATGCTAGGGTAATACTGCCTGTCTGCCCAGGACACTCTTGCAAAAGACATTCCTAATCTCAGGAGTTCATTTCCTGGTTAAATAAAAGTCAATAATACATTTAGCATTTCCATATTGTCTTTATTTATCTGCCCCGGATGATGCCGATTAGAGAGATGTGGTAGTTGTCTGAGCTGAATGGTGAATGGAAGACTATAGTCGAGACAGAGGTGAAGTGACAGCCAGTCTCAAATATCCTTATAAGGGCAAGGAACATGCTGACAAAAAGCACTGCAAAAAAGACCTGAGAACACCGGGGGTTGCTTGAGCTCCATGTATTGATGGAAAACCTTTGCAGAAAAGTCAACAAATATGAGCTAAATATAAAGAAAATGCAAGACTTTGAAAGATGATGGGAAAAGACCCAACCACAGACAAAACCAGCGAGACGTGCAGGGAGTCCAAAGGGCACTTCAATAACTAAATTAAATAATTGCTGCCCAATGATGGGCAGGGAAAACATCTCAAAAAGGGCAAAAAAGATTTTAAAAAAAACAGAGCCCACAACAGAAAGCATGGGGTGTGCAAAGACAGAGGGCACAGACACTGATCAAGTAGACACAAGTTGTGAAGGCCTGTACTGTGAAACAAGATCTGGGGCTTAGCAAAGTAACTCCATGCTTAACCACTGAAGAAACTGCTGTAAGTTATACTGCCATGGTAACTTGTGCTGCAGACCTAACCTGCTCCGGTGCAGGTCATGTCCCAGATAAGAGATCTGCAGGTACAAATGATCACCTACTGACCAGTCGCTTATCAGGTAATCATCCCTCAAGAAGCCCTCAGATCTGGTGCACAGACAGTAAAGGGGTTTAAAATCTGGCTTTTGCTGATCTTATAACAAGGCACCTCTTTGTATCTGTAGATTGCATTTTCGAGGAGTTTAAGCCCACATTTGAGTTATGTTTTTACAGTATATTTACTCTTCGCTGGTGGTAAAACACCACTGGGGCTGCAGCTAAAAGTATGGGGCTGAAACCATCTCATACACACCTTAATTAAGGGAACAACATTTCTAACCTGTCAGATTATCCCATGTCTTAATGATACAACTGCAATATTGATAAGTCTGCTATATTGCACAATTGGCATTTTTGCCAGCTTTCCTTTCCTGGCATCAAATAGGCTAAACTTTATTAAAATAGTGGCATTTTCCAGTCTTACTAACCGCTAAAAGCACACACACACACATACACACATGCAGTGCTTTTAATATTAGTTTTCTCGTCACTCACACTCTGCTGCTTTGTCTGCAACACTTGTGTTTTATGTGTTTAACCTTTTAAAAATTTTTCTGATTATATTTTAATCTTATTTCCTCCTCAATCGCTCTGCTGCCAGTAGACTTATCCACATTTTTGATAGGTCGCTTATCTCGTTTGTGATTGGTCATACGCTCCCAGCACTGCCCAGTTAGTTTGGGAGCCCCTCAGTTGACTTATCAAGGTGGTACCCGACCATGTGTGATGGCTGAGCCTGGCTGCAAATGGTAGGGTAAGAGAAGAAAAGATATCCTGGGTATGCTGAATTTGGTTTGGAGTACAGGCCACAGGTAAATATAATCAGACACCAAGGAAGGCAGGCAAAGGACAAAGGACAGAAATAACAGCACAGAAAACCTCAACCTTCAAAGTACAACAAGAGGCTGACTGAAAGCAGGGCGCACAGGAGGAATGTGAAAAAAGAAAACACATATCAAAACATAAAATGAGGATCATGAATATCCAAGAATCAATATTCAACAACACAAAGGAAGAGGAAAAACTGAGAACGATCACAGCAGAACGATGGATTACACAAAGACCAAAGCACCAAATGTGACTTCACATCTCTGGTCCAGCAGCAGTTGGCCTCAGTTAGGTCTAACTTAAGCCCCTTAAAGCTTTTGCAGAACTCTTTCAGGACTTTGTTCAATGGTATATTGCAGCCGTAAGTGGAAAAGTAAAATGCTCCTCCTCCACTTGGCTCTGGCAGTTCTCTCCAGCTGGCTGTATCCAGTTTTTGATTCCTGGATATCTGTAATCTAACATCTGAAGCATACAATCTACACTTTTTGAAAGCAATAGCTTCACAGACAGTTAAGGAATGAAGGACACTATGAAAAGAAACCTTGAGGCCAAGTTTGGCCTTTGTAACAAAACAAACTGACGTGATGCTCTTTTCTCACTTAGGGCCCTGCCACACCATGACGATCTATGCTGGCATACGCAGAACAATGATGTTAAATGGATGTATACATAATGTGTTGCTACCATACAGAACGTAATACCAGTGAATTCTAGCGTATTGTCGGCATTCACAACTTGAAGCCCATTTATACCACTTCCTTTAAATGCAGCACATACGCCTTTATATGGCAGCTGTATGTTAGAAACACATTCAGTACGACTGGAACATGTCAAATACATCTACAAACATCAATATGCGCTGGAGGTAAGTTTGATATATGTTACACATAGGTTAAAAACATGTTACTCATAGGTTATTAATAAGTTTTGGGTACACTAGACATTATCTCGACGTATTTCGACCTATGAGTAATATGAGCCACTATATGCATAGCACTGAGCCATATGCTGGCAAACATCGGAAATTTTGTGCATGCTCAAAATTTTCTGGCGACCTCGCCGTACTACGACATATACCTGCGTACTTCAGCGTGCTCTTAACTTATACAAAACTTACCAATAACTTATTTGACATACGCCAGCGTATTTGCAGATTTTTTTCATACGTTGGCATACGCTTGTTAAATCGTCAAGGTGTGACAGGAGCTTTAAGCTAAAATGCAAATGCCCAGTTTGATCTGCATGTAAATGACGCCTTGTGTCCGTCTGAAGGCCTCTGTGGAAGACGAATGGTGTTTATCAGCCAGTCTGGAAACAGCGGCTGGCAGTTTGCACAGGACGCCATCTAATTACCTTTTTTCTTAAAGGTTGTATTTATTAGTATCCATCATCGCTGTCGTTACATCAATTAATGCCGTTGACGGGCTGAGGAATTGTCACCCTTGGCCCCCTCTTCCTCACCCTCGCCCCCTTGCCTCCTCTCCATCCTTCACAGGCAGAAGAACCTCCTCTCCTCTCTTTGGCATTAGAGGCCTGTCATCCCAGCATGCCGCGGGGCCCCCGACCATAGCCCAGCGGTGTCAATTAAATTTGATTGACTGAGTAAAAGAAGCACACAAATAAGCCAAAACAACAGACACAAAAATCTATACGTGAC
>VUQH01033363.1:0-11318 GCA_015106775.1 Etroplus canarensis | reverse complement strand
TCTCTTCACCTCCAGAACACTCTTCACATACTCTTCCTTCAAGATGACCCCTACTCCATTTCTCTTCCTACCTACACCATAGTAGAACAGTTTGAATCCACCTCCGATGTTCCTGGCCTTGCTTCCCCTCCACCTGGTTTCTTGCACTCACAATTTATCTACCTTCACAATTACCTATCATGTTTTGCTAATTCTATGAAAATGTAAACATATCATAATCATGTTGAATATAGGTCTCAGTATAATACACAACAGAGGGTGCAAGACTGTACATTTTTATCCAAGTGAGTTTAGTTTAGGCCACAAAAATGTCAAATAGTTATTAAAACTAGTCTCCTAAAATTTAAAACCATTTAATTTTACTCAGTCCAGCCTCAGTAAATGTTTGGTGTTTCTTAATTCTGTCTGCCTTGCCTGCCTGTTTGGTAATCAGGATTAGGTATATTAATAATAAGAAAGCTATTTATACACTACAGTAGAAGAAAGAAGATGACAAGTGAACACCTGGAAATAATCATTTTACCCTTACATTGCCCTCTGTAAAGCCCATAATGCTTAACTCCCACTGGACTAGCTCTGTCCATATTTGCCATGGCTGTTAATGAAACACATTTCTGTAGGAGTTTATATTACAGCTCCGTAATACATGGTCATAATGTGGCAATAAAGAAACAATAAGCACATAATACCATTTAATTAACATGTAATTACTAAGGTAAAAAACAACTGATAGCTTGGCATCAGCTGTGTTTTTAAACGGAGTAATAGGTGACTGAAATTTATATAACACAATAATAATGAGGGTACTAACCTGGAAAGAAATTTAACAATACCTACAAGGCAAAATCAGTTACTATAGTAATATTTTGGTATCAGTATGATGACCTGTCTGTAATAACATAGCAATTTCAGTGCAAAATTTGCATTTAAACATTTTAGATATAGTAAGATTAATCTGGTGGTAACTTCATAATAATATTAATAATGTAATAAAGGTTGATGTTTTCACATATTAGGATTCTATTACCATATTGTAATGCTGAAATGACCTCATATCCCCAAAAATTATCCTTTTTAAAGGTAATAATGTAATTATTATATGTTGATTTTGTGGCTTATTACTTGGGAACATTTGTGGGAGTTACCATGTAATAACCAACTCATGCCCGCAAAATGCAAAAATACCTGTTTCTGTTTAATTTCGTAGTAATAGTAGATTAAACCAAATGCTATTAGGTATAAATACTACCTAGAAGTAACTGATTGTTTCTGTGAACTAACTATGAATCAGGAAAGCAAAATGCAAAACGACCTGTTTCTATGAAAAAGAACAGAAAAGCCCATGTGGTAACATAAAAGATTGGACTAATGATCTGTTTCACTTTTAAGTGTGAATTAGGTTGCGGTATCTGGCCTGAGTTAGTATGAGATGAACTCTGCATCCATTCCATGGATTAGATTGGATTGCAATCCTAGATGGAGCATTATGGATTAGATAGGGGTGGGTAATCCACCAGGGAATATTAACTTCTGACTGTGGATGATATGCGTTGAACACTAAAGATGGTCAGCGTGAGAGGTTTAACAGGAACCACAAGGTCACAGGTTAAGCCCTTGCCACAGCCAGTGGATTCATTCCTGTCAAAGTGCCTTTTCACCTCCACTCAGTGTGGCAGGCTTCTGTGTGCTCTTTATGCTGCAATAAGCAAAGGCACCACTTCTGGAGATTGATGCCTTTGTTTGAAATGTTGAAAAGGGAAAAAACTGTGAGAAAGAAATTTGAAATAATGTGAAAGAATCACACATTGAAATTGTGTCTCCTCCCATGTCTCTTCCGTTTGCTGCCTCTGAGAAATGTTGAGAGCAGCAAGAAACAAATTAACAGCAGATGGCCTGCCAAAAGCAGTTAGAAACTGGCCGCTACAGGCCATTTTGTTAAAGCTACAGCACCACAATAGGTGTGAGACACGTTGCAGCAACAGAAATTAGCTGATAATATTTTCATATTGCATAATGCACGTCACTATGTCTAGTGACTGATTGTACAGCTATAATAACAATAATAATAATCCTCAGCCTCCAAAGATCCGACAGTATATTTTTCTTCTTGTGAACTGATTTAATATTTTAAATGCCTAATAAAAATGTTTCCAAATATAACAGATTTTATTTAGAATAGTGCCTCTTTCATTTAAAAATTATGTTTACCTGAATACTAAAATGACAGGAATGAGGTGGTTTGCTTTCTGCGATTTGGAGAATATTCTGACTGAGACAGTGGAGACTGAAGGAGACCATCAGTGTTCACAGCAGCCTATTATTAGGTTTATTACTAAAAGAGAGGATTGCTTAAATAAATGATGCTCAGGTGTGATGTGTTAATTAGGGATTACAGATTTTCTGTACATCTCAGTGCTGTAAAGTCTCTGTATCTACAAGTATGACTGCTGCACTTTCCCTAGTGGTCTTTTTTATGGATTGTCAAACCTTCACAGTAGTTTTATAAGAAGGCCCAAGAAAAAAAGACTCTTTGACTTATGTTGTGTGGCAAAGAAGTATGCATAGAGATATTTGTTTTTAAACCACTTTTCATGGCTATATTTTCACAAATCTTGAACACACTCTCCCTCATTGTTTGCAAACAAATCTGTAAAAATGACAGATTTCTGACAGCATTCTTGAAAAGTTGAGCCTTCATGCCTTGCATATGCCTCTCTTTTTTCACTGAACTTGTTTAGGGTGACTTGGTTTCAGGAGCAGTTGAGAAATGGGACACAGGGAATGCAGGGATTGGATTAAGTACCTGTGACAGTCAGCAAGGTTATTATACCCCTATAATAACCTAATATAAGAGATCTGCCGTGAAATCAACACTTTATCGAAGAATCTTCTTTTTTCTTGACATTACCTCTATCCACATTCTTGCAAAAAGCTAAATAAGAAGAAAATACTCTCATTTCAGTTTGGTTAAGGGGGTTAGCCTTAGGCGTGCTGCCTATTAACACACAAAGAGCAGAATAACAGTAAAAATAATGTTGGATTGGTACGGATGTGTGAAAACAATTTTGCCTAGCTTCAAACTCTCTACTTTAACTACTGTATACAAAAGATGAAGAAATTTTTTGAAGTATGTTCATTCACATGCATGGACTGTTAATAAAAAAGGGACTTAGCTACTCTGACATCACGCGTTGGTTTGGGGACTGCTATTTCGATTCGTTGAATTTCGGTATTTTGGCAAGTGTCTCCATAGTGAAGTGGTTTGTACATTTGCTTTGCAAGCAAAAGGTCACTAAATCTAAGTCTTGCTGGATACACAAGCCTCTCCATTTGGGTTGCAACAGGAGGTTATCTGGCGTAAAATCTGTGCCAAATTACCTATGCATGTACAGATTCATCTGCCGTGGTGACACCTTGGAGAAATAGATGGGAGAAGCTGAAGGTACTTACAAGTTTGGCAACTCACAGTCTTTCTAGTTTCACTTTCATCTGCTGGTTAACATTAGTTACTCAAAATTTCTTAGTTATTATGGCAGTTTGGGTTCAAATATGCCCCAGCTTCCGATTTCATTGTACTACTGTACAAAGTATCACCGTGCAATGACAATAAAGATTCATCTTATTTATCTTATCTTGACAATAGCAATCCATTCCCATTGAAATATGACAACTTGAGAGTGGTAGCCTCATCTCACTAATGCCCTCATCATGAACTTTAACAAAACAGCATTATTGTATGCCCTGGACCATAATTTATAAAATCATCACCCTGTAAATTCTGAAAATTTTACTGGGATAATGAATCAAGTGAAAAAATTTCTAATCAAACAATTTTCTCCAACCAAACAAGTTGCAGGCTGCTAACAATAAGAAAGAACATAGGTTCAAAGCACTGCCACATTAGCTTAAGTTTTTTTTTTAAGTCAGTGAGATTATTTTATTTTAATGATTTTCTGCTAAATATAATATAGTACCAGCAGCTTTTCAGGTTAACACTTTTTAGTAAGAGAAGTAATACTGATTGTTGTTGTTGGTGTTATTAGAGTTGTTACCTCTGGCCAACTCTAGACTAATTGAAATAGGAGTAGAAAGCAGCATAAGGTACAAATACATTCAAATTTGGTATAGTACTTGAATTATGTTCTACTTCTGTAATGCTTTAGCATCGCAAGATTGACAATACTTCTCTAATAGTATCCATAAAGGGGAAGCCTACTCTTTACACTTTGTGTTTTCATGGCACTACAGTATTTATGTGGTTTGTTTTCTTATTTAAGAATGTCACTAAATATGAGATCATAAACACTTTTTCTTACAGAAATAGAATGAGTTTTTAAAAAAATACTACAACAAATGATTCACTGAGTCTCATAAATCCGCAGTTTACTCATATAGTTGTATACACTCACTACACTTGAGAGAAAAAGCTCCAGGCTTTTCTTCTTGAACTCTCTTGTATAATTTACATGAAAGATCAATTAGCAGAGGACCCCCAAAGCAAAGAAGGATGACTCTTTCATTTTTATTTTTTCTAATCATTTTTCTTGTGGGCTCTGTCGAGCTCTCTTTCTGTAGAAGCGCATGCTCTCCAGTAGGTTTTGTTTCTGCTGCACTTCAGTTCCAAGTGGGCTTGTGTATGTGCGTGTGTGTGTGTGTGTGTGTGTGTGTGTGTGTGTGTGTGTGTGTATGTCCTTGAACAAAATCTTCACAATCTTCTGTAGACTTCAGCTATTGTGCCGTTGTCAACAGCAAAAGCCAGGTTCAAAATGATGACATTCTTCTGAATGCATCTGAAAATTAGGACTTTAATAAAGATTTTAATTTTGTACAGGGCACATGTCCAGAACAATACAACACCACACAGGACAGAGACATACAGCATTTATACAATCAACAGCATGAAAACTGACAGATACCAATGCATACAGTGAAAAAAGGTTTTCCATTCCAGTAATTGTAAACAACATAATTCAACACTATTATCAAAAGCTCAACAAAAAAAAGCTCAGGCATGAGCTGAACAAACACCAAGCATGATGTATAATATCTCCACTGCAGACTGAGAAGCATAATCAAAGACACTGTTAGCCACAGCAAGATGATTTTGTCCTAATTTAGCATCAGTTTGGTGGCACTGTGTAGAAGTTTCAAGTAGCTGTGGTGTTTTCAAACATTTAATCAAACTTCTTATGTCTTAAAAAAATGCCTGGGAAATCCAGAGAGAAACAGATGCTTAATTAGTTCAAAATATCTTGCTGTGAGAATTTTACATCAGGACAGTTTTGTTTGATTTGTTTACATGGGTACAAACACCCTGACAGGCACTTTCCACTAAGGATCATTTTTATGCTAGGGAGAGAGTTAGAGAAACGTTGCATTCAACAGCATGTCTCATACAACAGTTGAGAATGATGATCTGAGGTGAATTTTTCCAAAACTAACCAATGCATGTTACAAACAAACAGTACAAGTCATGCATGGAATGTGTTTAAGTTGAAATAGTCAGAGGTTTCAGGTTGTTGATTTATCACACCATGTTACTGAGTGGCCGCGTGTATAAAATTAGAGAGTAGCATCTAAGATGTGTGCATTATAGAAACAAAAGTATTGGGTCACACCTCTAAATCACTGAATTCAGGTATTTCACTCAGTCCCATTCCCACAGGTCTATAAAATCAAACATCCAACCATGGATTATTTTGCAAACATTTGTGAAAGAATGGGTCATTCTAAAGAGCTCTCTGAATTTGAGCGTGGTACTGTAATAGGATGCCACCAACAAGTCAGTTCTGTAATGTCAGTGACATCATTGCAAAATGGAATTCTTTAGGAACCACACCAACTCAACCAAGAGTGGCACACCACGTAAAGCTACAGAGCAGGGTCGTCAAATGCTGAGATGCATAAAAATGCACAAAAAAATGAGTGTATAAAAGTCACTCTGCTGACTCAGTAATGACCCTGTCACACCATGACGATTTAACAAGCTTATGACGATGCATTCAAATTCCCTTAAAACGGGGGCATATGCACAACAATGATGTTAAGTGGACGTATACATGACGTATATGCTAGCGTACTGCTGGCATTCACAACTTGAAGCCCACTTATGCCACTCCCCTTAAACACACCACATACGGCAGCTGTGCGCTGAAAACATGTTCAGTTTGACTGGATCACGCCAAATGCTTTTACAACATCAACATTTGTTGGAGGGATGTTTGATATATGTTACACATGTTTTAAAAACATGTTACTCATAGGTTATTAATATGTTTTGGGTACCTCCACGTATTTTGACATGAGTAACGTGAGTCTCCGTATGCATTAAGTACCTGCAACATATGGTCCTCGTATGTGGGACGTATGAGCCATACGCTGGCAAACGTTGAGTATTTTGTGCATGCTCAAAATTTTCCAATGACCTTGCCTCTACAACCATGTATACCAGCGTACTTCAGCGAGCTCTTAACTTATAAAAACGTCCCTAGAACTTAATTGACTGATTTGCCGGTGTATTTGCATTTTTTTTTCCAACGTTGGCATACGATTGTTAAATCGGCAAGGTGTGACAGGGGATTAACTGCAGAGTTCCAAACTTGCACTGGCATTAATATCAGCACAAAAACTGTACATCAGGAGATTCATGGCATGAGATTCCATGGCACTAACAGCTGCATGCAAGCCTTACATCACCAAGTGGAAATATATTCTGTGGAGAGACAAATCCCGCTTCTCTATCTGGTCAAGTCTGGGGTTTGAGGAATGGTGAGAGAATGTTACCTGCCTGACTGCATTGTGCCAACTGAAAAGTTTGGTGGAGGATAATGTTAAGGGGTTGTTTTCTGGGGTTGGCCTGGGCCCCTTAGTTCCAGTGAAGGGAAATCTTAATGCAAAAGCTTGAAGAAAGCCATCACAGAAGAGTGGAAGCTGTTACAGCTGCAAAGGTGGGGGTTCATGTTAATGCCTATGGATTTAGAACAGGATGTCATAAACGCAGAATGTGTAGATGGCCCAACACTTTTGCCCATTTAACGTATGTGTAGGGTTATATGAAAATTTGACACTTAACTGCTGCATTCAACACAATCAATTTAAAGATGATAAAGTATGTTATAAGATGAAGTCAAGTTATCATCTGGGATAGATTTTTTTTGATTAGGCATGTTTTGACCTTGTTTTCTAAATGGCATAAATGGGACAAAGGCATTTCAAGAAATGAGTGAAAACAACCAAAAAGAGTCACATTCTGTGGGGAGTGGTAATTTCCTTCAGGAATATGATTTTTCTAAAGTTTTACTTCTTTAATTTCAGGTAATGATGGGTTAACATAGATGCCCTGACCTTTAAAGAAGACACCTTTCCATGATGCAAAAGTCACTGTCCTCTTTTGTGAAATTTGTGAGCAACATATTGCAGTGGCAAGACAATAAAAGCATATGAATACATCATGCAGAGGTGAAAACAATCACTTATAACAAATATCCTTTCTTTTTCCCTTTCCGCTCTCTTTTCATTCTCTTTCATCATCTATTCCTTGCTGCTACCTGCTACTTAATATTCCTACCACTTTCTCTGGCATTTTTATCACCTTACCTTGACTCTAAACTCTAAAGCAGTCACAGCCCTTAATTAACTCCTGCCTGGCCCTGCTGCAGGCATGGTGGGTTTCAGCTGTCTCGACACAACTTCTGGCTTTTGTAGTAGAGGTCAGATTTATAAGACTGACATCAACTCAGTTTTCTTACAACGTGGCTGTTTCAAAATAAACAGAATTTTTTTTTATTTCTTCACAGTTTTGACTGCTAAATGACATCACTGCTGCTAATCTGAACACATTTAAAGAAAAGTTCAATTGTTTGGAATTAACTTTAATTCCTTTCTTTTTAAGACTTAATAAGAAGATCAGTGCTAGTCTCATTTTTATATGATAATTAGAATCCTACTGCAGCAGCTGGATAACTTAGCGGAAGGGCTGGAAACAGAAAGAATCACAATCCCCACCACTGTTCAAAAGTAACAATATCTGCCTGCTGGATACAAAACGTAGTAAGTGAAGAAAGAACAAATTGCTATATTAAATGAAGCCAAAATCTTTCCAGGACAATGCTACAAAACCATCAGAAGAAGTTTTTGTGAAGAGCTGTTTGGTATAACAACTCTCTGTCAGTGGGTTTTCAAAGTGAACTAACCACATGCGTCTTTTGAGCAGAGAACCCCCCTCACTGAATATGTTGTCAAATCAGCTGTAATTCATTTTTCTTATAAAATAAAGCTGGGATTGCAACTGTAAACTTCCAGGCAATCACCCCTAAAAGCATTTTGTAAATACAGTGAAAGCCACAGAAGCAGTTATAAGTCAGTTGTAAATAAAAGGCTCCTGGGCTATTAATCTGAAATGCATCTGGATTAAATGAGACTTGAAAATGGTCAGTACATGCTGAAGGACATTTCAGTGACGATACATCGACTTCTGTACCTGTGGGAATCTAAGAAAATGAACTGAACAAGTCCAGCAAACATGCTTGAAACCCTAATGTCATCTCCCAGGTCAAAACTAGACCTGGTACAGCGGCAAAAACTGAACCATAGACGTACAGATGTTGACGCTGTTTCCACATAGAATAGAGGTCAGGTCAGAACATCTCTTAGAAAGAAATGTAAATCAGAGTACTATAGTGAAGGAATTAAATGCATTTTTGTTTGTTTTTTATAAATGTCAACTAATCTGGTTAGTACATGGCTGTGAACAGATGTTCACACAACATTTTCTCCATGTACAAAGACTACTGTTATGGCAGCCCATTTTAAATAGGATGGGATAGGATTCTCAAAGAATAAGAAATATGCTTCAACATTACCCATGAATGAGGCATGGTTTTGTTTTGTTTTTTCTCCTGCTCATCATTTCTATCAAGAATGTTTTGCTTATTGGGCTTTATTCTAATTGATAAACAGACAGTAGAAAACAATTCTTTATCGCAAACTTTCCCTTGCTCAAAAGTATTACAACAACGTCGAGGCAACATTCAACAACTACGCTCACCATCTGACATGGAACATCCACAACAATGGTTCAGCTTTCATTTTGGAACAACTTTTTAACCACCACTAGACGTTGCCAATAAAATGCCAGGCGACAGTTATTCAATATCAAAACGTTTGCTGGGAAATGATTCAGATCTAGAAAATGATTCAGGAGTTTAACATCAGAAATGCTTTATTAATCCCAAAGGGGAAATTACTTGCATTACAGGCACTCCGTTCAGTATACGTAAATATCAGTAAGGAGATAGCAGTACAATATGTAGACAATATCTAGTTCCTTTCCTGAGGCAAGAACTGGTTTGGTGGCTAAGTTATCCAGCTGCTTTCCAATATTCATATTCCTCTGCTCATAATCCTCAACAAGAAAGTGTGTCTTTTGCAAAGTGTTGAATTATTTATTTAAGGGTGAGACTATAGGTTTTTGGCTTGGTAATCATACCAAGTTCTAATTAGTTAACCACAGCTGTGTTGCTGCCAACACATTTGCTTACTGTTTTATAATAAGCACATGTTTTATTATAATGTTCTTTTCGTTTTAAAATAAATAAATAAATAAAGTAATTGTAAAGCCCCTACTCACTTCATATAAATGTATACCATTAATTTGTTACATATTACACACCTGTTATCCAGTGCCCCACAGGTTTAGAAGTTTTATCTTTTATACTGTTTAGAACATCCTTTATCAATGTTAATAATGGAGAGACGGAATCTTTCCTGAAAACCCTCCCCTGTAGTTCACTGAGAGCTCCTGCTGTGTTTACTACAAGGCTCCCCAGGGTCTTTGGTTGCTCCACCGTAAACATCAACTCCACTCTCAGCCCAGGGTACCACAATGCCCTGGGTTACTTTGCTGCAGCGAGCCAAGCTGGCCACCTGGCTTGACGACAGGACCCGATCCCAAAGACCCACCTGGGACAGCTCTCCAACCAAGGCCTGGGAAGAGTCAAAACCTCCACCCACAGAATCCTGGAGAAAAAATTAGATATGCACATGGAGACAGCTTTAGCTGTTTTGCTGCCTTAGGCAAGATTGTAGACTCACATTTGAGAAAATGATAGAGATGCAGTGACTGGTGTGAATGCAAGCCAGCAAAGCAAAACACACATGTAGACAGGTTCTTTTAAGTATGGACGATGTTCCCCTACACTATCACCCCTGCCGTTTGTATCAGTCACACATACACCTCATTCACAACATTACATCCTAGCCCACTATCTCCTATTCTGCAACTAGCAGAAAATCTAATTGATAGATTTATTTACTTTCACCAGCGTTCCCATAATCACTGATGTCTTCATTTTCTATTTTTATTTACAGCTCATAAGTTAGCAGAGCTATAGCCACAGTGGATAAAATACTTTTTATTGCAGTGCTGTAGTCAGCAGTTGTTAGAACGACTCACCAAATTAGTTTGTACCTACTTTTAATCAGCTAAAACTTTATTTAATTATGCCTTTTATTCACCTGCTCTTGTCCCAGAATGAGCACTCCATCAGGTTGAATGTGATGTCCAGCAGCTAGTCCGTGGCCTTCCCCTCTCAGCCTTCCCCCTTGATAGGCCTGCCACGCTCCTCCCTTCTGGGTCCAGCTCACACAGATGTGCTGCCAGCTGCCCCTGGAGAGGTTCAGAGGCAACTGTGCCACCTAGAAATGTGAAGCAAAAGGGCAGTGTAGATGAAGCAGATGCCTTCGTGAGAGGCTGCTTTGAGTGTCACATATTTGCAGGTGAGACGAGTCATCAGGCAGGCTTGTGGTGAGATCACATTTGCGTGAAAGAAATGCAGCTCTAAAAGCATAAGACAACCCTTAGACACCTATTTATATTCCAAACTTTGAATGCTGGCTCTTATACAGCTTTTTCCCAGTCCCAAAGACATTCTGCTACCTCCAAGGACGCACAACTATTTTCTCCAGGCATCTATTACCATAATGACTTCATTGAATTGTGTCTAAAGCCACTACACTCCAACACACTACCCTTCCACCCAAGATGGTATCTCAGTTTGTCATTTAAACACATGAATGAGGTTATTTAGCTTATCTAAACTGGCTGTTTTATTTGATATGCTCTGCTTATTTGTATGCTAATTCACTGCAGTATTTCTTCTTTAATAGACAGTAGAAATTCACATTTAGGCTCCATCCATCCATCCATCCATCCAATTCAGGGTTGTGCTGGAGATGAAGCCTATCCCAGCTGTCATGAGGAGAGAGGCAGGGTGCACCCTGGACAGGTTACCAGCATATCACAGAGCTCATACAGAGAG
>VUQH01033362.1:0-11288 GCA_015106775.1 Etroplus canarensis | reverse complement strand
CACCCGCACACCCACACACACACACACACACCCACACACACACAGAGACACAGGTTGGTTGGGACTCCCCTCCCTGAACAGGAGGAACTCCCATTGGAAAAATTCAACCTGTGCCAACAGTGTTGGCTGTTTTCAACCCCTTTCCGCTTCGGGCTAAACAGGCATTTACATGCTGAGGTTATTTTTAGCCCTGCCATTACAGGACATAAAGGAAGTGCAAGCACATGTATGCACAGTCAAATGATCAGCTAGAGGTGAGAAATCAGCTCCAGGTAATTCTGAATAAGAGATGGGAAAACCCAACGGTTGAAGCAGCAAAAAGCCACAAATATACCATTTATATTTCTAAGACTGAGAGCAGTGGCTTCTTTTTCTCCCTTTCAGTCACTGTAAAAGAAGGAAAAAAAAAAAGTGACGTCTCCGCCTCCCACATATTAACTGCGTTGTTATTTTGCTGCCCTTTATCAACTAATACTTTCCATTGCCATGCCCAAAGATGTT
The DNA here is from genome assembly GCA_015106775.1 of Etroplus canarensis. Lineage (NCBI taxonomy): Eukaryota > Metazoa > Chordata > Actinopteri > Cichliformes > Cichlidae > Etroplus > Etroplus canarensis. Next base: position 10,787 of record VUQH01033362.1, on the reverse strand, counting down.
CCATTCTGAAGAAAGAGCGACAGAGACGAAAGGTAAAATACTGGTCCTTGTGTTTCATCTATGTACTCTGTCAGCAACGTGAGAATTTTAGAGGCAGGATGTGGCCAACTGTTGCACCACAACACAACACCAAGATGCTATTTATAGCTTCTTAATACTCATGTCACTGTTTAGTTGCAACAAGTTCTGGGAAATGATGAAATTTTAAAGAACACAGGTACACACAGTAAAGCATACAGGTAATGTAAAGCCTAGCCTGTAGCAGTTAACATGTCCTTTCAAAATGATGGGTTTTTGTCATGACTTTATTTTTTCTTCTTTTTTATAAAAAAAAAGAAGTGAATGCTAAAAAAAAAATCAACCAGCGAGAGGGTTAGGTTTTATCAATGCTTAGGTTTCCATTTTTCCTTTGCTGCATTTTTGAGTCTGTCTCACCTTCCACTAGTGACTAGATAACCACAAATATGCAGCAAAGTGGAAGGTAGTCAGACATTTTGCGGAACATTTTGTTCTAAGTGAAATTTGGCTTGAAAAAGTCAGCCCATTGCACAATGTGGATGGGCAAGAGTGTATTATAAGATCTCATTGGTAAACCAGGCCTTGTAAATCTAAGTGTAATGTTTGAACGGGGTTGTTTTCCACTTTCATCACTGCTATACGCTATTGTTAAAAATGATTCTATGTAATGTTGCAATAATGAAGCAAAATGGCCTGGCATCCTTATCAAGAGCGCTGGAAACTTTTTTTTTCCTTTTTTCATTTGCTCAGGTTAATAATGGAAAGCTGGGAGGATACCCTCTCATGAATAAACAAAAACAGTGGAAAACTGAGCTCCAAATATTCCCCTGCTGAATAAAAAAGAGAAACAAAAAACACGTGCCCTGTTAGTCTTAGTTAAACAGAGTGGCATCCTTTATTAGCTGCCCTGCCAGCTCACTCGGCAAACCGCAGCCCGGACCTGTCAGGACTTATACTCAAGACCGGGTGGCTGGGAGATCTATTTCAGGCAGGTGTGAGAGTGACACAAAAAAATGACTGCACTTTACTGTGATGCCAGCCAAGATGAACAGCTCTACGGACAATTCACCTTTGTGAGGGCCTGCCAGTGTTTCTTGGCAGGGAAAATGGATAATTGTAAACCCCTGACTCCACTGGGTGTGACTTCTGGCTGAATAAATGTTGACCTGGCTATAATATCCTATCTGTATCAACCGTGATGGAAGATGTTTTTCAACTTGCTAGAAAGGGTAACGGAGCTTCACTAGTATGCATCTGAAGTATACCTGTGTATACAAGTGCAACATGAACACTGTAGGTGACTGCAGCTTTCATAATTACAACGTGACCACGCCCTAAATCATACCAAACTTTATTGAGTGTTTTACTCTAACTGGGACCATAATTTTTAAAATGAACATGATGCCGTAATAACTTAAGACTTAAAATTTGTAATTAAGGCCATAAACTCATCAGGAAAGTGTTTGCTGAGGTCACAGATCGAGAGAGCAGCAGGGTCACTTTCTCATAGGTTTTTATACAATTTCCTTGCAACCTAAGAGGGTACATTAGGGACATTAGAAAGAATGCAGGTTTAGTGGAGCCTACATCAAAACGTTATATACAGCCCATGGAAGGGTCCAAAAATCCGTTAGTATTCTTTTGGGTATCACGTGTATATGATTTAAAAAAATGCCTTACTAATGTCTTACTGTCATGATCTGAACTCATAATCCAAGAACTCTTTGCTTTGCCTGCTGGCAGATGGGGTGGGATGATCTGTACACCCGACCTTTATAGAGGGAAAAATCAAACGCAAAGGGATGCAGCATGGGACTTAAGCTCCAACTACCAGTACACCTGACTGAAACACATAGCTCTCGTTTATAAAGGTCCTGTTACAAACCCTAGCATTGCAGCTAACTGCTGGATTCTTCCATTACAATAAAGCTTGCCAACAATGAACCACTTGCTGCTTATGAGGCAATGAGTGGAGTTGGATAGTCTTTCCTTGATTTTTAACTCAAAAAAATCTTTATTGCAGCCAAGGACATTACAAATGGGCCCACCTCAGGCTGCTTTTTAGCTTTAGTGTTACTCTGTTACTCCTTAGCTAACATAAACCACCATAAAACCCCCGGCCACCATGCAACCTTGTAATGTCACTGACTGTATTTCCACAAGATGATGCTGCACTTTTACTTTTTACTTTTTTTTCAATAAAGTTTCATGGACAGAGGTTAATCTATAACAAATGTTTAGACGAGCGTCTCCATAGTGTAGCGGCTTACACATTTACCTTACGAGTGAAAGGTCCCTGGTTTGAGCCCTGGTGGGGGCCCAAGCCCCTCTTACCACTGGAGGGTTAAATGAGAAAGGGCATCCAGTGTAAAAGCAGTGACAAATTACCTATGTGGGTTTATCTGCAGTTGCAACCCACAGAGGAAATACAAGGGATCAGCTAAAGGCATTCTTATGCATGATGTTTTGTGTCAACTTTAAGTAGCAAGCGCATCATATCCAGTTCTACTGTAACATATTTTGGAGGGCACTGACTACAAAAACTATACATTATGTGGTGTAAAGATAGCACAGTCTGGTATTTCTTACTCTAAGAAAAGCACAAAGAAGTTATGGTGCTACAATTTGGCCTTCTTGTTATCCAGTAATCCAAGCACACCTTTTATGACTTCATTTGGCTTTCCTGAGAGTTCAGTGTGAACCTGACCTGCACTGGGGATTTAGTTAGCATTGTTACAGGAGAGCGCTGTGTACTGGGGTTCGATAACAGCCGGGCTTCCTCAGAGAACAGAGGATGCCCTGTGGTCTGGGGAGATGCAGAGCCTCAAGGCCTGAGAGCCTCTTGGAGGTTCCTGCTGCCGTAACACGATCCCCTGTAGTCAAATCAGGCCTGACTGGCAAAGACCTGGCATTGAAAGTCACTTCACCTTACCCCAGCTTCACTCAGCTGACTATCCAAAACATGACCTCTGTACTCCAGGTTCCCGGCAGCCTCTTCTGTTGCCATTTCGAGTCTCTTGACACTACAGAAGTGGAGGGCACCTTCCTACACTCCTCTTACTTTCACAGCATGTGTTAACTGCATCTGTGTGAGGGTCAAGGACCTTCACACTGTAGCAAAGGAGATTGTTTCCTATGCTTACTTTAACCTCCTGTAAATCCGCATCAGCTTTGTGAGAGAGAAGAGGTAACTTCCTTCTATTGTGGAACTCCCAGCAGCATGTGAGGAAGTTTGTCTGAGTCACAGAAGTTCTTTCATGTAAACACTGATAAACACCACCGCTGAATCTGTACAGTAGCTTAGAGAGGGTAAAAGGAGACTGACTGCGAGGCAGACTCACAGTTAAACCTCATCTGAACTCATGCTTTCATGTGAAATTGATTTGGTGGGGAAGCTGAACTAAAGCTCAAACTTGCTGGAGAGAGACAATTGAATTTCCTGGTACATATTACTTTTGTTTCCCCACTATATCAAATCTTCTCTCGGCCTCAGCAGAAACACTTAATGGACAATTTGCAACCTCCCACACGCAGCTCAAGTGGCTGGACGGAGAGGCTTTGACCCAGCGTCACTTATCTTGCACTAATCACCAGCAGTGTCAAAAATAGGGAGGGGGTCAAAGGTCAGAACACACACACATAAATGATACAGACAGAGAAGTCCAGATGGAGTAAGCGAAAGAGAATGAGCGAAAGAGAGGGAGGCAAGGCACAATCCTTATTCCCACAGATAAACACAAATGGAAAGTGACAAAGTGTTCCACTCATGCTTCATCATGACAAAGTGCTTCATAAATTCATCCAAGCCCTGCAGGTAGACAGCTTCTAATCCATTGCAGGGATCCCTTTGGGCCTAATGATGTGATGATATGTACAGACAGTATATTTCATTCCCACAGTTAGGCTGATCTGTGAAGCCCCAGGCTTTCCCATGTGGAATCACTCAGTCTCCCCAACAGACAGAGGAGCTGCAAAGAAGAAGAAAAAAGAGATAGGGCCGCGGAGAAACACTTTGCTTTGAGACGAAGCTGAGTTTACCCTTAAAATTGAGGTTTTACAGCTGCCCTGTAGCAGTGGAGACGCTGATACGTGATGATCTCCTCACACCGCTGAGGTGAACAGTGGTCCCATGAAATTCACGATATCAGAGTAAAGGGCAAAGAAAATAATGGTGAAAAATAGGACATTAGAAGCACTATGGTGAGGGACACAGGCCTACCCTAAAAGTCTTATTCCTGTCTCTCCCACTTTCCTACTTTTAGTTTGATTTACCACCCGCACTCTTCCTAACAGGTCTGTTGGACTATTCAGGCGCCAAAGAGTAAATTAAGATTAAACAAGTTACACAAGCAGCAGCCATTATTTTACTGACGTTTTTGACCAATAGTTCACCTCTCAGTCTGTGAGTGAGTGCTCGAATAATGCTGGCAGCCGGAGAAAGTAAAAATACTACATATTACTGTTATTTGTTATTATATTGTCAGTGTGCTCCTAGAAAGGCATGTTCTTATTCATTCATTTTTTTAAGTATCATAAGTAGTAGATATTATGTTTGAGCAAAATATTTTAAGCCAATAAATGGTACTGCAGTATATGTATTTTAATTCCATTAAAGTTTTTCATCAGCTTAAAAGATTTTAAAACATAAAAACAGAAATGCTAAAGGTTTTGTTGTGTTTGTTTCAAAGGACCCTATGCTTTCATGTCCACCCACCCCACCTTATTCAAATTTGAAACTAAACCTACACCCTTGTTAATGAGAATGACAGAATGAAAGAAATGATATTAAGAAGAGTTAATCAGCTTTTGTCATTTAGAGGAATGAAAAAAGAAGAAATAAAGTATAGAGTGTAAACAGTAAGTGCTCTGATGTCACTGAACAGATTTCCAATCAATATGTCTGCTGCTGTTTTTAGACAAGGACTCCTGGCTCAGTTGGATGAGAGAGCTGGAGCAGCCTTGAGAAATAATGATGACATACGCTCTGTGCCTCATGTGGAGAGACAAAGTGGAGCTGGGCTCTAATCTCCACCTGAGTCTCTGATGTGCCTCTCTTTTCATAGTACATGCTTTATGGCTCTCTGCAGTCAAATGAATCGGACACATTGCCAAACCAAATGACCAGGCCTGGGAGAGTTCAGATGCCTGCCTAGCCCACATTAAAAATCACTTAAGAGTAGCCAAATTTACTAGAAAGGCTTGAGAACAATAAAACAGGAGCATCCCAAATTAGAAATCTAAAGACAACAACTTTTACTGAAAGCCCCACCACTGACGTGCTTATTTTGGCCACAGTGGTGCAGAACCTTTGTCTTTGATCTTGCTTGGTGTGCTCTGCCGCTCCCTATCTCACGTCACTCTGTCTCTCTTTGCGCCCCCTCCTTCTCGCTCTCATTTCCTCACAGGCCCAGGAGGCCCCGGGTGTGCTCGCTTGAGGTTGGTCTCCAGGGAGGATGAGAGGGAGGTGTTTACATGTACGGAGCTACCCTCTAGTGCCCTCATCGCTGACTTCTCTGAATTTGGTGTGTGCAGGCGTTACAGATGGCACTGCAGACGTGTACTAGTGTTTTGAGTACATGTGTGTCTATTTTTTCTCTATTCAAACATAGAAAGTGAAATACTCAGATTTTAAAAATTCAGTCAATATTTAGAATTGCAACATGCAAAGAAAAAAGTCCTGCAATGCGTCAGGATAATAAAGGAGGAGTTTGCAAAAAAAAAAGAAAAAAGTGTGCACTTTCTTGAAAGAAAAAGAAAATAACGCCAGAGTACTGCCCACACTATTTGATTGACAAGTGATGTCACCACGTGCAGTTCAGACGCTTGACATTTCGCACAGCTCTTTTGATCACGCAGTTCAGTTTGATTGCATTAAATTGCTTTTTTAAAAGTTGCAGTGGAAGAATACCACAACAGAACTCAACAATCAAAGCGTTTATCAGACGAAAGCAAACATAAAAGCAACACGCTACAGAGCTTCTGTGTGTATGGTTAAGTCACCACTGTGAAATCAAAAGCTCAGTTTCACACAACTAGTGAAGCAGAAATGCATAAAGCAAATGCACCAAACTGAGCAAAACTCACACATCTTAGCGACTGAGATATGAAAGGAGACAGATTAAAACTCTTTGCATGGCTCATTACCAATGGGTTTATGGTAAAATAACTCAGCCATCTGATAAACTCAATGTGATTTGATTTTGAATTAGAAACGTATGCTCCTGAGAAGGCTGATGCAGACTGCTCAAGATTTCACTGGTTTTTAAATTATGGAGCACAGTCTGAAAATATGAGCATATTGAAACAATCATACTTCAGTAGGTTGCAGTCGTTTGGGTGAGAATTTGGCAGTGCACCTGCACATAATACAATTTACAACTGCATTTGTAGCGCGCTCCTTTAAATCACCTGTTGCCTGTCAGTTGAAATGTGGGATTTCAGAGTTGTTTTCTTCTATTTATATATAAATTATGTTCTCGCTGTCCAAAAAGGCTTACCTCACTGTGAGCTTTATTGTTTGCTATTCATCATAGATAGATGCCTTTAGAGAGGCTCCTTCCTGTTGTTGAGTGTGCAAGCCTGTGTGTGTGAGTGTAGCAGCAAGTCATGGTCTTAACCGGTCTCTTTTTGCTGCTGATAAATGAAGCATTAGCTTTTAGGATGCCAAATTTGGTCCTTTGTTCGCACCCCCAATCTTCAGTGACAAAATCGGCACTGGAAAGTATACTAAAGTTTTAAAAAAATCTTGGAAAGAAAAAAGCTTCCTCTGTTCACAAAAATATGGCTTCTCTTTTCCAACATCCCTGCAGAGCTCTAGTGATCTGCACTGAATCTGAGAGTGATCTGATTAACACCCTGTCCGCTCACCCAAAGAACTGCCCCGTAACTTTAAAGCCTGCTATGCAAGGACACAGAAGGGGGAGGCCTCCTCGGGGCACATCATGGACTTATTCACTGGAAGGTGGAGAGAGGTAATCTTGGCAAAAGATTCTCTTATCTCCTTTCCAACACCCTTGACCTCACTTTGATTTTCATAGACAAACTTACATCCATCTGGAGACTCTATAGTTGTCAAGAAACCCAGACTGTCTCAGAATTGAAGGTGAAGACAGCTACACATTCACAAATAGTAGGTGAGACAGCCACCTGTAAATCATAAAGCCACATCTTCACCTGCTTCTGTTCATGCTTACAGATTTAACAGTTGGTGTTGCTCGGGGGGAGCGAACCTGCCACTAGAATACCTTAACAGAAACAAGAGCCTGCTATTTTACTCCATCATACAGTAAATCTAACTGATCTAATTACAATGTACGTGATGTTTTCATTCACATAGTGCTCAGAAGCTGAGCTTCCCAGCTCCAGCTCCCTGCAGATTCGTCACGGCTGATTTACTACATGAGCAGAAAGAATTAGTTTGTCTTCTGGTAGTAGAATTTTAAGGGGTTTTTCAGAAAAGTATGTTCACAGTTTTTAGGGTTGAAAAACAATACCCTCGCTCTCTAGAAAGATATGCTTTATAAATAAATGTGGATAATGGGTTTAATAGTGGTTAATTAAAAATTTACCAGTGATGATTTACCAATGGGTTTTTGCACACACCAAAAGTTCAAAGATTAATAGCTTATGACCTATAAGACATTAGTAAATGACTTATAAAGAATTAATGAAGTCATTAGTTACACACTTTATGAAGGGTAAATTATTAAAAAGTCATACTAATATGTATCTATTATAGATGCTTCATTTGATTTTTTTCTTTGCACCACCAAATAAGTTTCTAGCTCCTACAGTGTAGCTTAAGGCAGATAAAAAGTTTTTTTTCTTAAAATCTAACCTTCAGTGAAGCATTTGCAACTTGTTGATAGTAGACAGCATAGATTAATTGTGTAAACTCATGGTTTTAAAGTAATTTATCAATAGCAATCAATCTCAAGACTGACAGTTCTGTTTGACAATGCAGTCAGACTTTCTCCACTTGTCTTTTTTGCATTCATTGTGAAGCTACTCAGTTGTGAAAAAATTACATGAAAATTAGAGCTTTATTATTTATAAATAAAAATATATCCCCCCTTCTTTTGGAAACAGTCCACAGCACAAACATCAAATCATCATCATCATCATCATCATCGTCATCATCATCAAAAAAAAGTTTGCTTTTTGTCACAAATCACACCCTGACTATAAGTATGTCAATTGTTCAACCATAATTTCATTCTTTTAATTTAAAGTTGTGTGGGGTTGTGTGAATAAGCACATACACTACGACTCAAAAGTTGTTGGATCATGTGCAAATTTCATTGTTTTCCAAAGAGAAAACACATTTTCATGCAGTTCACAAACAATGTTATCTATTTCACAGTTAAAATTAATCAGATGTTTGTTAGAGATTGACCTACATTTTTGCATAGAGGTTTATTATCAGCAACTGTCAGTCCTCTGCATCAATCGCCTGGTATGGCTGCTAATACAAGTTAATCACTTTATGAGGCTAATTGATCATTAGAAAACCTTTTTGCAATTGTGTTGAACAGCTGAAAACTGTTGTATAAATAAGTGAGCAAAAAAGGAGCATGGCATTCTTTAGGTTAGATTAGTATCTGAAGCATCAGCAGTTGTTTGTTTGCTTACAGACCCGTAAGTCTATTGTTGTACTTAGCAAGGAAGGATATCCAATGTGAGAAATTGTGAAGAAACTTAAAATCTTTTACCATGATGTTAACTACTCCCTTCAGAGAGCAGCACAAACTGGCTCTAACAAGGACACAAAAGGAGCGGGAGGCCCCGATGCACCACTGTGCAAGAAGAAAAAGATGCCTCACTGGTCGTCAACTGGCAGCTGCACTAAATAGCAGCTGTCATACACCAGTGTCAGCTTCAACAGTGAAGAGGCAACATCAGGATGATGTACTTCATGGCAGAATTGCCAAGAAAAAGCCATATCTCAGACCTGCCAGTAAAAAGAACGGACTGAGATGGGCAACAGAGCACAGACTCTGGACACTGGAAGCCTGGAAGAAGGAAATGTGGACAGATCAGTTCAAGTTTGAGGTCAGCAGAACATTTGTGAGATGCGGAACAAATGAAAAGCTGCAAGAACAGTGCTTGATACCATCGGTCAAGCATGGTGGAGGCTGTGTGATGGCCTGGGGGTGCTTTGGAGGTGGTAAAATAGGAGATTTGTACAGAGTGGAAGGGACCTTGAGGAAGGAAAGCCAACACAAGAAGTGGCCAGTACAGTCTCTGGATCTGAACCTATTGAGCTGTTGTGGGAACAACTTGACTGTATGGTACAGAGGAAGACTCCATCAAGCCAATCCATCTTGTGGAAGATGCTCCAGGAAGCACGGGGTGAAATCTTCTCAGATTACCTTGAAAAAATGGACAGGTCTGCCAGGCTGCAATTTGCTGCAAAATGTGTTTTTTTTTGATGAAGGCAAAGTTTGAAGAACACTTTCATAATTTCCATTAAAATAAATCATTTCTAATTCAGTGTCAACATGTCCTGTTCTTTTGCTATTTCGTTTTCACACTAATTTCATGTGTGTTTCATGGAAAACAAGAGAATTTACAAGTGATTCCAAACTTTTGAGCAGCAGTGTAATGGCTCATATATCTGCTTACATGTTTTTATAATAAATAATCGATGTGTTATTTGGTTACTCACTATACCATTACTTGTAATTCAATTCTTTTGAAAAGGTATAAGCATTTGAAAATGGATATTTCAGTACTGAAAGCAGCAGATACTTAAACAGCTTTCTTGGCCTTTCTTCAGCTAAAGCACTTCATTTTGGTGCACGTGTAATGGTAGTGTAGCCTTTTATTATATAATCTCTCAGTGCTTCACTATACCAAAGCTCTATTAGCATCAAAGGATTTTACTATTTGTTATCATGTTGTTTTGAACTGACTGAACTTTGAACTGAACTTGGCTGAACACAGTCAGAGGGTCGGGGGACCAGTTAAGGTTTACAACTTCCATGGGTCACATGTCAATAGTAGGACACTTAAAGGTCAGTGGTTATGATCCCCTGAAATAAACCCATTCATCCAATCCTTGCTAGGTTTCTGCGCTGCAAGTGGCCACTGCTGGGAGAGGAAGAAAATGTGATCTTTAACTTTGGTTGTGTTTTTCTTTCTTTGACTTTTATTATCTTGATTTTAACTGCTTTAAGTATGACGGGAGCTTGTCGTGTCTGTGAGTTTGCAAGTGTGTGTATGTGTGTCTGAGCGAAGAACAGGGGCAAAGGGAGCCAGGGAAAATCACCAAGATTACAAGCTACTTTCTTCCACCTCAGATTTTCCCCTTTTCCTCTTTGTCTCTCTCTCTCTCTCTGTGTGTCTGTGTCTCTGTCTCCTTTATTTCTATGGCTGACCTGCTTCTTGTCACGCTTGTTGAATATTCCTGGATGTGTGGAGAGGATGATCACTGCCCAAAAATCTGAAAGCTCTGCAACACATATCATGACTACAGTGGCACAGGGGCAAAAGATAACCAACTAATAAAGCTTAAAAAAGAAATCAGGTGAATAATCTGTACATTTTGAAAAGCAGGGCATATCCATTTGCTGATAGTTGCATCTCATGCCAACCTGTCTGTGATTAAAATGATTTGTCAGCTTACTAAACCGGAAAAATGCACGTTTATAGTTGCGCTATGTGATGCTTGTCTGTCCTCATTCTTCCAAAGTTTATATCTTTATTTCACTCTCTCTTACACATTCTGTCTTGAAGCTCCTGCTCCTTCTTCCTGTTTTCTCTTTTAA
>VUQH01033361.1:0-11417 GCA_015106775.1 Etroplus canarensis | reverse complement strand
AGCGATATGTATTTTCTGGTAGAGTGGTTTAAAATATCTTGATGTATGCTCAATCATCCAGGCAAGTAATACTTCAAAAATTGATTCTGTTCATCTGGACACAAAGTTTTCCGTAGGAGAAACGTTTCGTCACTCATCCAAGTGACTTCTTCAGTCTCAACTGACTGCAGGACTCTTCAGCCTTATAAATGTAAATTCTCATGACCATAGATCAACCAACCACAGATCAAGGCGCCAAAGATCAAGGGATCAAAGGCGACGTGTATCATTCACAGAGAGCTGGGTAATGGCTGCAATCACAGCATTGCAAGATGACGAAAGGTGGTTAATCAGCGATCTTACGTGCTGTTTGTTCATACTGACACAAGCTTTAGGCAATCCTTGCCAAAGTGAGGTCCATAACTTTTTGGACAATTACATATTTTTGTCATTTTGCTTGTGTACACTACTGTAGTAGATTTTAAATAAAACAATTAGAGGTTCATTCAATTAATGAAACAAACTACAATCATTTTAAATATAAGGACTGTTTTTAATACTTGGATGAAAATCCTTTGCAGTCAGTAACTGCCTGAAGTCTAGAATCTAAGGACATCACAAAGTGCTGTGTTTCCTCTCTTCAGATGCTCTACCAGGCCTTTACTGCAGCCACTTACAGTTACTGCTTGTTTGTAGGTTTCTCTGTCTTCAGTCTTGTCTTCAGTCTTGTCTTCAGTCTTGTCTTCAGTGACTGCAAAGCTGCTCTGTTGATTTGAAATCAGGTGACTGACTTAGCCATTGAAGGATATCCCATTTCTTTGCTTTTAGAAACTGTTGGGCTCCTTTTGTAGTATGCCTTTGGTCATGGTTTACGTTTGGGTTTGCAGCATTTGGCTGAATCTGAGCAGAGATGGTTCCATCTGTCCAAAGATATTTACAGAGTTGAGCAGGCTCTTTTAGACAAAATCTAATCTGACCTTCCTGTTCTTGAGTTTTACTAGTGGTTTGTGCCTTCTTATAACCCTTCTGTATTTACATTTATGAAGCCGTCTCTTGAATATAGACTTAACAATGACACACCTACGAATGTTCTTGACTTGGCTATATGTTGTGAAGGGGTTTTTCTTAACCAAGTAAAGAATACTGTGATTGTCCACTTCTGTTTTCTTCAGTGGTCCTTCAGGCCTTTTGGTGTTATTGAACTGGCCAAGTTTTTGCTATCTCTCTGATAGGTTTATTTTGTTTTTTAGCCTTATAATGTTCTCCTTCACTTATTCCTCATATTGAGAGTTTCAGTTAACAACCACCATAAGTAAATTAAATTCAACTCTTGGAATCAGCTTAATTCATTATGCAGTAATAGGGAAACAGGCCTCACGTGGCTATTAAACTCAGTCAGTTGTCCCATTACTTTTGAGCTTCTAAGAATAGGGAATATGTATAAAAATGACTGTGATTCTTAAACAGTTAATGCAGTTCTTTTGTTAAATCTCTTGAATTAAAGCTAGGGGTCTTCATTTCAATCAAATCTTGATTGTTTGATTTAAAATCCACTGTTGTGGTGTACAGAGACAAGATTATACAGACTGTGTCATTGCCAAGAAAACTTATGGACCTAGCTAATCAGGAGCTTATTCCAATGTGATCAGTATCTTCTATGACAGTACAAAACAACCTAGAATGTCAATACCTCCTTTCTTTCCTAATTTTAAAATCTTGGTTATCTCAGATAATGATCATATGATCCATAAGGCTGTACCCAAATATTTGAAAATTCCCGTACTACTTCATTATTTATTATGCCTCCAACATGGAGGAATTACATTTTTGGGTTGTCTGTCTGTGACCAAATCTTGTGACCACTACCGGAGCTGCTTATTTGCTGGGTCTTTTACCTATGATAGGTAGAACATCTCATAACATGTATGAGATTGTGGAGTCGAAGGTCAGTGTCCGCAGTGTCAGATTTAAGGCAGAGCTATACCAGCAGAGTTCTAAGCATTTCATATATTTGGATTTCAGTTTTGGCCTTTAGACAATCTTTTTTTAAAATTTGAAAAACTCGCAGCTTAGGCACATGACACCTCTCTCACTCTCAGTAGAGATCATCACGCTTCAGTTCATCTTATTGTTGCCAATTAACAACTTTTTCATCAATCATTAGAGACTTTTCGTGCCCCTTTATAAAGTTTTTCCCAAAAAATAGGCTAGGGAAAAATCTATAGACATTACTGCTCTGCAACAGAGCTCTTGCTCTGTTGCTCTCTCACTACACATGTCAGCAGTAAAAAAAGGAAGAGATGTTGTTGCTCTCTGTGTTCATTTTACATGTAAATATACACAATCTCAGCTTGTCTGTTTGACATCCCTCTCACTCACAGCAGAGATAATCGTGCTTCAGTTCGTCTCATTGTTGCAAACTTAGCGACTTTGTCACAAGATTTAACACCTTTTCATACCTCTTTTAGCAGTTCTTTTTTTTAATACCCAACTCTGGGAGTTCTTGCTTTAGCTCAGAGTGAGGCACACCTCCCTTTGTACCATTCAGTGAACAGCAGTCCCGAGACAGTTTGTTCACTGTGTGAAAGACATTGTGTTGGTTCTGACTTTCTTTCTGAATGATTGTGGCACAGCCTTTTAGCTTTTGTGTATGATTTAGTCAGTTGATGTTGCTGTTATAAAATTCAGCCCTGTGAAGCTCTGACTATTAACTGTTCAAAGGTGTAGCTGCAGTAATCATCCAAACATATGAACAGTTCCTGAGGTTAAGTAGTGCCAAAACAGCACTATTTTAAAGGGTCGTTATCAGTATGTCCTTAGTGTCCTCACAACAGCTGATGAAGTATTGAATCCCAATTCACTTCTTTGACAGGCCCCTGATAGGCTGCATGGGACTTTTTCACAAGAACCATGTATTGATTGGAAATTGGCTGAATGCAGAAAAAAGGGGCTCTTATTAATGTAACATAGGCAGTTTATTATCTCAGGGACAGGATAATGATCCATGTTCCCAGGGCAGAACTGATCACTTGCTTTCTGTCCTTGGACATATTGATTAACTGTGTCCTAGTAGAGACCCTGAATCTATTGACATTAAAGGAAACATAACTGTACTATCTGCTTATTTGGGAGGACACTGAGCGGTTCTCCGAGTTTCCTGTATATCTGTGTGTTTATTATTGAGCAAAGCCAGAACAACAAATGATTTTAATCTTTAACAGGTGAGATAAGTCTTGTTAACTGTTTAAAAAAATATTTCTTATCAATGTCTTGTAAATTGAAATGGCATGACTAAAAAACATCAGTTAATTTGCAACACATTTACTCCACTTAACTGTCTGCGATCCTCCACAGGTCAGGTCAGGTGAGTGGCGACGTGCTTCAGAGTCGGAACTTATTAAGCTGGAGGAGAAGGTGTTGCAAATGGAAGCAGAGCAAGAGGCGGTCCTTACCTCTATGGGTGAGGAACTAGACACAGCCTGTCGTAGCCTGGCTAGGAACGGCGAGGACAAATTACAGGTATTTCTTGTCTGTTTTATTTTGTTAAGGTCACAGGCGCACAAGACTAAAAGACCATCATCTTCCTTATTTACACTCCCAGCAGGTGTGGTCCCGTGGTCCATTGTTAAAGGGAGTCCCGACTGGCAGGAATAATAGACCTTCTTTAAAGAAAATTTGCTTCAGCTGTACTGTAAATAAAGTGATTTTAAAAATACTCTTGACTGTTTAGTTTTTATAAATTTCTAAGAACTAATTTCACTCGAATGGCACCATTGTTGTTTGTTGCACTGCATTCTGGGTAATGATATCAAATGGTTGCTCCATTCTCAGTCCCATGTAGCAGTACACTGGCTCAGTGTCTTCAGATCAGCATTTTCAAGTTGAACCTGAGCGCACTGGCAGAGGCAATAGTGAAGAAATCACTGAAAATGCACTTGAAAATGAGGACTGTCAGACTGGTGAAGAGGAGAGCGTGAGCTATTGCTGGTGTTTGTGTGGCCGTTGCTTGCCAATGCCAATTCAGAGAGAGAACATTTCCTGCAAAGAGCTCTGCTTTCTGTCAGCAGCTGTTCTTGGTAAGAATCTGGATCAAATGTATTCTAATATAGATTAGAGTAGTGCGTTACACATTATATGGGTGCTTAAGAGAGCTCACACAAACTTAAATTGTACTCTGGATCAGACTGACTGTACTGGGGCTGACTCTCCTCTCTTGATTTATTGTCTGAAAGAACCATATCCCGTGACTGACACTCTTCCTTTTGTTGTTATTCCTGCATAAATATGATCTGCAGTGATCGGGTAATGCACATCTGCTGGCCATTTGTACCACTGCATCTGATGCGACATCAGTCATAGTTAAAGAAAACTGGACACTCAGAGATGGTCTGACTAATTGAACTGGTGGATTGTCAGGTTCCTCCGTGTCAAGGGTCGTGTCGAATGGTTCATACTCAGCGGCTGTGATGGGGGAGCTGTTTGTTTACATCGCAGCAGAAGAACATCCAGTGTCTCCTGTCTCTGACATTTCTCCGCGGGTTTTTCGCTCGTCAGCCTGCGTGTGTAGGCATCTTGTCAGAGAAAATTGTTGGCACAGCAATTAGTTTCAGCCTTCGTTTATAACCGTCAGACCTCCTTTAGCAGCCATGGTCGACAAAATGACTCAAAGGCATTAGGATAAAAGTGTGGAGAATGTAAACACGTGTTCTTTAGGAGGTTGTTTTCGTCCACAGGCTTATTCCCATTCAGCTCTTTTCTTCTTACCTTTCAGAAAGCAGTGAAGACTTACGTTGGTGTTTTTGTTGCCTTTTGACTGGAAATTGTAATCAAAAGCAGTGCAGTTGTTCAGGAATATCCACTGTTCAATAATTAAAGAAAATCTAGCCACAAACAACAAGTCACATTCTGTAACCAGTTTGCATCATTGTCCCAGAATGCATTGCGTACGTAAAAGAATGGCGCCCTCCGTAGGTCAGAAAAGGTAGTAAACATAAGATTTTTAATTTGGAATTTTCATATGCCTTTAACAATAAATTTTAGTAAAATAGGGCAATAACAACATATTAAGACAAACAAGTGCTAATTTGTCAGGGTTCCCTGTTTAGCCCTATCTGTCCATATACTGTGGAGAAAAATCTGGGTCTTAATAGGTTTTTCTTCACTAAATGCTAAATTTTCTGAACCAGTCCTGAACAGTGTGCAAAAGAAACAGGTTCCTACTTGCTGTAGGCAGGGAAGCTCAATTTTATACCTGTCTTGTTTTGTTCCACTCTTCACTCAGTTTTTGCTTCCTGTCAGACTGATAGGATTGCCTTACTTTACACTTAAGATAAAGATCATTTTGCTTATATAGATGTGGTATGCATGTTCTACATGGGGCAAAATATCTAATGGAAAATCTTTGTACGTTTCACTAAACAGAATCCCAACTAAAACTTTTAGACAGGTGACCAGAAGGCACCTATGATTTTGATCTCTAGAGTAAAGGAGTCTAATTGCTCTGTTATTATGTGAAGGTTGTATTTTATTTTGGTAGTATGGTTTGGACCCAGTAGACTTGTTTGAGCAGGAGTGTCAAACTCATTTTACGTTGTGGGCCACATGCAGCCCAATTTAATCTTAAGCGGGACAGATGAGTAAAACTATTGTTTAATAATCTTTTAGAAAAACACCTAATTATGACCCTTTCTTTCTGTGTAAAGAATGTAACTACACGTCTAGTCCCTGACATGTCTTAAGAAAAGAAATGCAATTGCAACCATAAGTTTAAGTTTTTGTACATTATAAAGTAATAGTTTGTAATAAGTTAAATAAACTGATTACCATAGCTCATTGAGCTTACACTTAAAAAAAATTACTGAAAAAACGCTGGCAGCTCATTACTTTGTCCTGTAATTAAAAATATATGTATTTTCATTTAATTCACAGAAAATGTCCTATGGACCCGCTATTTAAAAAAGACCTTTTCTGTTATTCAATGCAATAAAAAATGTATTTAATGCTTTATCTGTTTTTTTAGTGTTTGACAAGCGATGGGTGATGTCTTTATCAGTAAGAAGATGGTAATACTGATGAAAATGCAGTTGAAAGTTAAAAATGTATGCCCTATTGAAATGGTATTTTATCCCTCCGTTTGAGTTCCTGCCAAGAAGCATTGAAATTTTTATGGCTACACATTGTGTCCAAACACCTTTCTAAAGCCTCGTTCAACTATACACCTTTTTTCTGTTATTCTGGCAGCATGTGAACATGTTACCATCGTCTCAAAATGCATGTCCTGGTCACTTTATCCAGAAAGTTGTGACAGTCGTCGTATATGGGTGTCATAATTTCCACATCTGCAAGTCTGTTATGGTTCGCTTGGGTCAGAGTGACATGAATTTTATCATCAGATGGTGAGGATGCCAGTCATTTTGACATGCCTGTCATTTTGTTTATGACCGTGCAGATTTGTCTGTGGAGACTTTGCATTACAGACAGCAGAATTATAACAGGATTGAGTTCTCGGCCATGGTATCTCCAGCTGTCCATGTTCAAGTCAACAACAGAGTATAAATAAGGCTTTAGGAGGTTTGACATAGTAACAACACTTTTAACACTGCTTGAATTAGAATGCATGCTGTCACATTAATGCATAAAGAGAAATGAAAAGCCAGTCATATCCCATATCCCATGTCTGAAAAGGGCTTGGGAGACTTTATGTTGATTTTTTTTCTCTATTAATTTGTCACCAACCTCTTTACATAACCATGCACCCCTAAATCTTCTTATTACAGACAGTAAAGCTTCCACAGGGTCTACTAACATAGTACAGTCTTTAACTCCCCCTCTACATGCTTAAAGCTAGTTTTCCTCTGCTGCTCCAGACTAATGAACCCTGGCTGCTCTTATCTGCTCTTATAGATTCTTAGGCTGGTCCTCCAGTGCTGCAGTCAGACATGCGAGCCAAGCCAACACCTTGCCTCATCTGTGATCCGTCATGCTGAAAGAAGTCAAACTTACTACTGATTGGGCTAATGAGGGGGATCTTTAAGAGTTAAAGGCTGCATTAGGTTTCACTTACCTTGTGAATTCCTCCTGCCTTCCTTCCTTTCGGAGAAAGCAAGAAGTTGTGAGATGGTGCAAAGACTTTTAAAGTTCAGAAAAAAACTTGGAAAGGCAAGTGTAGTTATTGGAGAATTTTGTGTAGGCGTATTCCATTAAAAAATCCATTTAAATTACAGACTGTAATAAAATAGGAAGAATGCCAAGGGGATAAATACTTTTGCAAGCCACTGTATATGCGTTGATATTAACCAACTCTTTAATTTCCAAATTAGTTTTTTTAAGCTTGTACCTGCATTTGTCACGACCAGAAGTATTTTCTGGTTGCCAGTCTAGTTCAGTTCTTGTGAATATGATATCTCTTTAACACCTTGATGGAATTTCTTAAAACTTGGCACACACACACACACACACACATTGACTTAGACTCAATAATGAACTAATAAAAATTTGGTGGTTAAAATTCAAGGTCAGTGTGACCGCACAAAACACAGTTTTCATCATACATCCAAAATGCGTTAGGATAGTTATGAAAACATTTCTCACAATTGTCTAATGACATAAAATGATGAAGTGATGAATATACCCAAAATGTAAAAGGTCAAAGCTGGACAGACTTGCATGTAAATTGCAATTTGATTGGTCAGCACCGTAGCATGTATATAAAAGTTTGATATAGCCACTGTGACATCACCCTCTGGTTTCTGAAATTTGCAGCAATTAACAGTTATTGTATGCATACAATAAAGACACCTGCAGATTTTTGCTGACTAATAAAATATTAGAAATTCACTCACAGGACCTACTTATAAAAAGAAAACTTGTCACTTTCTTTCTGTACTTCACACATTATAGTGACCTGTGAATAGTGATTGATCATGAGGTGGATGAGCTACTATGTCACCGGTGTTCTGGTTAGGACTTCTGCATTGGTATGCTTTTTTGGCCTCAAAGGCTGTAACAGAATGACAAATCAGTCATTTTAACCTTTTACCTTAAATACTAACCTTGTGAGATATCTCCTTTCATCACAAATCCCTTTATGTGTCTTTCACTTGTAGCTTGTTTCATATTCCCACCATTCTCTTCTTTTGGGCTCAGCTGGCTCAAATGTGCATCAAAGCTCTGTGTTTTGAATTCAACCAGGACATCTGTCATTATTTTTCTCCTCCTTCAATCTTTCCATTTCTTTTCATAAACTGTTTGATGAAGAGAAATGCTGGTAATCTTTATGAAAGCATCTCGCCACTTGCTGTTGGTCTTACATCTCTGCCTTTTGCGTCTTTCTAAATTCTTCTCGTCTTTTCCATTTTCACAGTGGGAGGCGAGACAAACACACTGTAACCAAAGATACACAGCCCCACATTTATTCACATTCTGAAAGAGACATAAAGCAGGCAGTCACACATTTAAATTAGCAGTGGCAGATGCTTGGATTCCACAGCAGTGCTGCTGTGAGAAATAGTGGCATTTCTTTCACTTCAACCCCACAGACGGCATTTTCAGCTCCCAGCCTACTTGTTCAGTTTTTCAACAGTTTCACCTCCTTTTTGTCTGCTACTCTGCCGTGTGGCCTTTGATGGCTTGTGAAAAAAGCAAAGGGAGTGTGAACGAGATGCACAGAGGCATGTTTTATCCTCCCACACATGCTTTGCTATATGGATGTACACTTCCTGAGACGGGGACCTCTGCGCAGCGGTGCTCAGTTGCCGTGCTTTGAGCTGCCGTGACAACAACTTGGGAAATTCATTTTTGTGTGCAACTGGATTTGAGTGACAGCTTGAAAAAGTTGCTTGACACCTGTGCAGTGACGATGTTGTTTGTCAAGGCACAGGACAGAAAGGGTCCCAAAAAAATCCTGCTGTGTGTTTTCCATGTTTGTTGATCATGCGTAAACACCTTGCCACAAGGGTGTATTTGAAAAAGGAGTTGTACTTTTTTCATCTACTTTGTTCATTGCTGTGTGTGAGTTTGTACATGTGAATTCATGTTTATTATGTCTGCTTTTTTATAACCTCGTGTAGCAGGAGTGGGGTTATGTTTTCACTTTGTTAGCAGGCTGGCTGGATGTTTCTCTATAAACATGCACAAAAACCTTTTTGAAAAGGTTTGTCTGTCATTGAGTAGCGAGTGGGTTTTTTTTTTTGTTTTTCACTTTTCAAATTCTGCTGGAGTGTGTTATCACTCCAGCAGCCATAGACCTCCTAAAGAAATGTTTTTGTGCCGTCATTCGGCAGAACCATTTGTGTCCAAAGCCAACAACAGAAGGGCACAGGAGAGATTATCTGTTTTGGATGAAAGGAGCACCTCAGTTTTCCAGAACTTTATTGCAGCCTTAATGGCCATTGGCAGTTAGACAAATAGAGCCTTTCTTAGCTACAACCATAGTTTCTGTTTGAGTTGAGTGGGTGCTTGTGAAAACTGCCCTGTCAGTACCCTTTCATTGACTCTACCTGTCACTTGCCAAATCTGTTCAAATCTGCTGAAAGTAAACTAATTATGTTTTCCCCTATTTTAAGTGTGTGTGTGTTAGCAAAGTCAGCGAGAGCAGATAGCATTAATATGGCCAGCTCTGGTTTATGAGGGGCAGCCAATCAGAGGAAAGGGAAGGTGGTGTTAAAAGGAGAGGTACTGGAAGTCAGAATGAGGATCAACTGAGGGGTGGCACCAATGCTCATTATAAGAAAAATAAGGATTGAACAATTAATGTGTATATTGTCATTTTATCAGTGCTGAAGGCATGGTTCTAAGGATGATGATATGGACTATCCACAGCACAGTGTGTCGGAATCTTTGCCCGTTTATCCAGAAGAGCATTTGTGAGCTCAGACACTGATGATGGATGTCAGGGCTCTGCACAGGCCAGTCCAGTTCTTCCACACCAAATTCATCTAGCCATGCCTTATGCATCTTGCTTTGTGCACAGGGACACAGTCATGCTGGAACAGAAAAGGGCCTTCCCTAAGCTGTAGAATTAAAAATTAAGTTGTTGAATTCAGTGAGCTCTTTCGAATGACCCATTCTTTCACAAATGTTTTTAAAGGCAAACTGCATGGCTACAAGTTTGATTTTATATACCTGTGACAATGGGGGTGAATTGAATACTTGATTTCAATGATTAAGCGGTGTGGCTCAATACTTTTGCACATGTAGTGTAGTTTTTTTTGCCAAGGGAACAAAGACAGTTTGATAATTAAAGAAACAAATTTAAGTGTTTTGAAGTCTTGCTGTTTTTCATTACACTATCTTTAAGAACATTCAGACATTGCAATATCAGTTCAACACAGCTGATAAATATTGCCCACAGCCATCAGTAGATGTAAACAGCCTATGTCGGTTGTGAGACTGCTGAACGGTGTTGCTGCACTGTACTTTGCTTCGACATGGACAATCAACTACCTCACTGCACACTTGCTCTTAACCATAGCCTTTTGTACATTACTCTTCTGCTGTTTAGTTTGTATATATATTTATTGTCTCTATTTTGCTTTACTGTGCCTCTTTTATATTGCTTATATCATTTTATTTTGTTTTATTTTATCTACTGCTGTTATTGGCTGTTCACCGGTGCCTTAGTAACCAGTTTAGCTTCATTCTCATGTAAGTGCAGATTGGAAAGACAATAAAGAATCTTTGATGCTCAGCTGTTACACTAGTGCAACTTTAATGAACCCAGTGATCCCTTGATGTTTCATCTAGTACTCCTATCATGTAAAAAAATATGACATTTTTTTTAGCTCACCTGGCTAACAGACCAAAAAGCTAATGTCATGGCAAGTTGTCCCTCTGTCTGTCCTTCCACAATTCACAAGAATCACTACTCCTGCTCTACAGTATTGGTCACACAGTTGATTGATTGATTGATTGATTGATTATTTTATTTCAAGCTCAAGTACTCCACATCATACACAATCCGTACATCCCTAACAATCTACATGGTGTTCATATACAGTTATAAAATTTTCAACAAACAATGATACTACCTGTCCTATTCAAACTCGAAAAGGAGTGGGAAGAAGTACAACTTATAAACTCCCACCCTTACAAGCACTATACATTAATTTACAGATTGTTACAAGAACTGACAATAGAGCCATTCAAAACGTTGAGACGACAGCCAACAGCACAGTGGTCTCAGCCAATCCCACATGCAATAGACCAGCAACACAACAACACACTCACACACACAACCCTGAATCCACAGAGCTCCATGATTTCTTATCATCCCACTAATAACTACAATCCCCGAAAACTTAATTCAAGTTGTTAATAAACTTCTTCTATACAGTACTGTGCTAACATCATTTCTTTAAATTTCATTTTGAACTTGTTCATACTTTTGCATTGTTTAAGGTGAGTCTCCGACCTATTCCATAATTTGGGTCCACACACTG
>VUQH01033360.1:0-15113 GCA_015106775.1 Etroplus canarensis | reverse complement strand
GGATTGAGGAGATCCTCAAAGTATTCCTTCCACCACCCAACAATATCATCAGTCAAGGTCAGCAGCCCGCCATCCGCACCATACACAGTGTGAATAGGGAGACGCTTTCCCCTCCTCAATTGCCATACGGTTCGCCAGAATCTCTTCGAGGCCGACCGAAAGTCTTGCTCCATGGTCTCACCGAACTCCTCCCACACCCGAGTTTTTGCCTCGGCAACCACCCGAGCTGCACTCCGCTTGGCCTGCCGGTACAGCTCAGCTGCTTCAGGAGTCCCACAAGCTAGCCAGGCTCGGTAGGACACCTTCTTCAGCTTGACGGCCCCCCTCATCTCTGGTGTCCACCATTTGGTTCAGAGGTTGCCACCGCGAGAAGCACCGACAACCTTACAGCAACAGCTCTGAGCAGCCGCTTCAGCAATGGAGGTTGAGAACATGGCCCATTCGGACCCAATGTCTCCAGTCTCCCTCAGAATGCAGTTGAAGTTCCTTTGAACTTAGGTTGCTTTGAAAAAAAAAAATTCAAAGTGTGTCCGATTTAGGACCACATATAGAAGTAGCCTGAATCTGATTGGAAAGAATCGGAACTGGGCTGTTCAGACTGCCATAAACAAGTCACATATGGGTCACATATTGGCAAAAAAATCAGATTTAGGCCTCTTTTGCCTGCAGTGGGAATGCAGTGTTAGTTCCAGTGAAGGAAAATCTAAATGTATCAGTTTACCAAGACATTTTGGACAACTCTATGCTTCCAACTTTGTGGAAACAGTTTGGGGAAGGTCCTTTTTAGATCCAACATGACTGTGCCCACAAACCAAAATCCATAAAAGCATGGTTGGATGAGTTGAAACAACTTGACTGGTCCACACAGAGCCCTGACCTCAAGCCCATCCAACACCTTTGGGATGAACAGAGATTGTAAGCCAGGCCCTCTCATCCGACATCAGTGCCTGACCTCACAAATGATCTTGAATGGGTAAAAATTCCCACAGACACACTCCAAAAGGTGGGGTTACCTTCAAATGAATGCCTGTAGATTTAGAATGGGAGGTCAGAAACGCTCGTGCATGTCCCACCAGTGGGACCCATTCCACATTTTGAGAACCACAACATTAAATAAACAGTCATGGGATTGTCAAAGTGAAAACTATACATAATCTGGGAACCATGAAGTAAATGATGAGATGTGTAAATGAATAAGGGAAAACTTAAACTAGCTGGTGGCCCTGGAGTTAAAGTTAGAAGCTTATCAAAGTCTATTTGATTCATCCTCTGTATAAGTACAAAATTTTATAGTGACAGAAATTAATTATTAAAATATAAGACAGGCCAGATTAGAATTAAATTAGAGCTATTATATTACTGCCTGTTAAACAGCAACCGCTGCTCTTCCTCATATCTTTTGATTTGTCATTCGAAATACTCTAACATACTATCAGAATATTAAGCTCAAGCGCTCTTAACGCGACATCTTTACTTTTCAAGATGTAACCAAATCCCCTCTGAATGCCAGATGCAGCTTTATTACTTATTCCTGTATGACTTCTGAGTGGAACATTAGAGTGCTAACGCAACAGAGTTAAATTTGGCATGCATCGTCCTAAATGGACCTTAGCCCCCACAGCGCAAAGTTCACATCCCAAGCTGGTCTTGGCCAGACCGGTTGACACTGAACTGCCCTTTCTCATTCTACCGGGGATTTTGAGAAATGTTTACTAGAAAAGTTCACGACCCTGCGGATCAACCATGGTGTCATTCTCGCTTATGAAGCCTACAGGAAACCAGTGGTAAATTTATTTCCCGAAGATGACATTTTGCAGCTGAAGGTGGCTGATTGTTTGCTGCCTCTCGCTTTTTACTGAGAAAATTACGATCAGAGAGATCGCGAGTGAACTCAGTCGCCTCTGAAAACAGGAAGGGATTGCCTCTGTCATCACCGATCAAATCCTCCAGATGTGCAGAGCGAGAACTTTTTTTTTTTTTTTTTTTGAAAAGACTCACCAGAGGAAGTTTCTGAGATGATCAGAAGCAATAGAAGACACTGGCAGACAGGAGACTGACATTGCTGGTTTTCCCTAGCCGGTTTGTAGAACATTTACCCTTGCGCTTATCTGACATGGCAAATATCATCCATGTTCTTTTAGTGTCAGCCAAGATCCCTCAAGCTGACAGCCTGCTCTGTGGACTGCAGGGACTCTCGCTCATCATGAATATTACATCGGGCCTGTTTACAGGCTTGCGCATGGACATAAGCGGGGGAAGTTTCAGACAAGCAGCTATCATTGATCAGAAATGTGGCGCTTTCACTTACAGTGTCCGCGCCCTTCTGCAGCCTCGCCGCACATTTGGACTATTAGTCATTTATGAATAATTACCGCGTCACGTCTGAAGACCGTGAGGCCACGGGAAACGGCGAGGGTCAAGAGGCTATCAGGCCCGAAAGAAAACAAAGGACTTGAGCCATGCTGCCGCTTGTCATATTTACATGAGAGATTACAAAGAATGGCCCGAGTGTGTCGCTTAGGGGAGAGGAAGCGGGGTGGTGTGGTGTGTGGTTTTCTTGTGTGTGTGTGGAGAGGCGGGGTGGTGGTGGGGCACAGCTGCAGGCCCAACAGTTGATCCTGTCCCGGGAAACAGGATCAGCCAGGTCAGGGAGAGGGAGGTGAGGCAAGAGGGCATGACCCTGGGGGGAGGGTTTAAGGGAAAGACTTCAGAAAGAGGTACATCTTCAAAAGCTACCCCCGGGGGGCGGGGAGGGGGGGTAAGGTTGGAAAAACAAACGGATCTGACCTTTTTTTTCTGAGTGCAGGAGTCTCCCCAGGTGTTTGCTTCGTGCTCTTTGAATGTTGCCTGACTTGCGGCGCGGCTCATCCCGCCACTGGAGTAGCATTACCTCAAGGCGAAGTGCGGAGGCAGTTTCGCTGGTATTTCAGCCCTTTATTCATATATTCTGCCTTTATGACACTCCAAATGGGGTCATGAGACCTATAAAATACTAATTCAATTGTGTGTGTGTGTGTGTGTGTGTGCGAACCAGAGTGTGTGTGTGTGTCTGTGTGTGTTTACATAACATTTGAGGTTAAATCATATGCTCAAAGGTCAAACATTTGGCCCGGAAGAGGGCGATCAGACATCTGTGAGTGTATCTATCACACCCAACGCTCAGACGTGATGAGCGTTAACTCTGTACGGCCTCCACGTGAACACACACAGCACCTAAAGAAGAAAATATCTCGCTCTGAAATCAGCAGGCCGAGCGCTGGCGTTTCAGACACGTTCCCACGGAGATAAACCCTTGGCTGAGCACGTTAAGTGTGGTCATTAAGTTGTTTGTCAGGGAATAAGCATCTGTAATGCCAGGAAATCATTTCTGGAGGCCTCGCAACTATGAAATGTCTGTTGTGGGACTTCCGAATCCTTGGCCTGCAGTTGAGTCACTGGTGGCCTGATGTGCAAGCGCTCACATCCTTTTGGCCTCATGCTGAGGTCAGGAAATCAAAGGGAGAAGCCACAGACAAACAGTCGATTGTCAAGTTTTACACCTTGACCTCAGCTTAAACTTGCGCCTGCCTCCTTTAAGCTCGCCGCTGCTCTGGCAATCAGAGGAAATCGAGAGGTTACTGGTAGTTCAGCCTTGATAAGAATCTTGAAATGGAGAAGTTCACAGAGGGGAAAGGTTACTGGGAGTTTAAAGAGAGTGCAGTCAGTCATGGGGAGGATTAAATAAAAGGGAAGTCGGGTCTGAGGAACTGAGCTGCAATTTCAAAAGTGCACTGCAGACAAAAAGCCGTCTGTTCGCTCGCTGGACTTCATACTCAGGCATAGTGCAGGGAGAGTTTAGCTTGAACTCGTCCTCACCTTTAGGAAATCTCATGCTACAGGCTTTTTCTTTTCTTTTTTTTGTCTTGGGTCAATAAAATTATCACTAAATGCACGATTATCCAGACGGGACACGAGAGTTAAGGTTTTGTAACTGCTGTACAATGAAATCTGTTATGGGCTCTGAATCGAAGATACATGTCCCATTTGTGTAGGGCACATCCTTAGGCATTCAGTGAGCATCTGGTGACCTTCACGCGTCCTCCCTCCTTTCTGTGTCTTTCCTGCCTTTGTTAAGACTCAGCACTGCAGTGAGCAGCAGCCAACTCAGAAGCAGAAGTTTTGGGGCAAATACAGGACATCCTCTCACTCTCCTTTAATAGACACAAGTCTTTGATTACACAGAGTGCTGTTTGGCTTTGATGTCCTCTTCTTTAAACAATAATATCCTTTAATTTGTCTGATATTGGGGTGCTGTAGTTCTTCAATTTCCCTAATGGTTGCTGTGGTTGTGTAAAAGTGACCACTCACATGAATTAGGCGGCTATATTAGGCTATGTTTAAGTGCGAGTCCTTCAAGTACCACATGTGCACAGATGCTGCTTTCTGGGCTAAATGTAAAAAGGCTTCTGTTTACATCTAAATCTGGCTGAAAAGTCGCGTTGTTGGGACGCTGGAAAGATTCAGTGATTGAAAAGAGAACATATAGCAGGTGATATCAAACCTACCGTGTGTCGTTATTTTATTAAATATGACACTTGAGTCACATTTTATGTAGTTCTGAAATAGCTGTGATCAGACACCCTCTGCTAAGACTTGATCGATATGCACTATGTGGACAAAAGTATTGGTAATCATTGAATTCAGGCGGTTCATTCGTTCCGATTGCCGCAGGTGGATACAGCTGAGCAACTAGCCATGCAGTCTGCCTTTTGCGAAACAATGGGTCATTTGCAAAAGATTCCGGGTTTGAACATAAGGCCCTTCCACAATGGGAAGGTTGCGCCAGGAAGGACATCCAGTGTAAAATCTGTGCCAAACTATGTGCAACCATGGCAACCCCTTGAGGATATACAAGGGAGCAGTTGAAGGTGCCATAGTGTAAAAGGGTGTCACTGTTGTACCAAGTCGGTTGGTGATTTTTTTTTTTCCCCTTCTAAATATCCCATGATCAACTGTAAGGGGTATTATTGCAAAGTGGAAGAGTTTAGGAACCACAGTAACTCAGTCACAACGACTGACAGACTGTGTAAAGTTACAGAGTGGGGTTGCATAGTGCAGCACTGCTGGAGCAGAGCGCTGGAAACTTTTATTGAGCACAAAACCTGCCTTACATCACAGAGCAACATGACAAGCTTCAGATGGAGTGGTGTAAAGCATATAGAGTGATGAATCACACTTCTCTACCTGGCAGTGTGATGAATGAGTCTGCCAGGAGAACACTGCCTGCCTGACTGCATTGTGCCAACTGTAAAATGTGGTGGAGGAGGGATAATGTGATGGGGTTGTTTTTCCAAGGTTGGTCTTAGTTCCTTTCCTTCCCATTTTGTACAGGGCTATGCTTCCTATTTTGTGGAAAACTTGAGGAGCTTTTCCGTCCCAGCGTGACTGTACCCCAGTGCGCAAAGCAAAGTCCATAAAGACATGGCTGGATCAACTTGACTGGCCTGCACATAGCTCTGACCTCAACCCCATCCAACACCTTTGGGATGAACCAGAAAAGAGATTGTGAACCAGGCCCTCTCATCCAGCACCAGTTCGTCTGGATGAATGGTCAACATTCCCACAGACACACTCCAAAAACTTGTATGATGGAATGACATAAATGCTTCTGTAGGTGTAAGGGGTCGGTGTACCAATACTTGTGTTTGTACAGTGTATATGTCTATGTGCACATTATATCTCTTATGGTGGAATATTTATGTTGCATAGCAAGGTCGTTTGCACCAAGCAGCAAAGTGGCAGAACTGAAAAATGAAGCCAATGCAGAAGTAAAAGATCTGCAGTTCCGCTTACAATTCAGTTCAGTTTCATTTATATAGCATTAATTCACAACAAAAGTCGCCTCAAGGTACTTCACACTGTAAAGTAAAGACCCTACAGTATTAGAGAGAAAACCCCAACAATCAGACCATCCCCTTATAAGCAAGCACTTGGTGACTGTGGAAAGGAAGAACTTCCTTTTAACAGGAAGAGACCTCCAGTAGAACCACGCTCACGGAAGGGCAGCCATCTGCCTCAACCGATCGGTTGGAGGGTGAAGGGAAGAGAGAAAGGAGGAGTAGCGTTTTTGTGAACTGTGGATGGACAGATGGACGGACACCTCCCCATGTCATTAGCTCATCAATACTTTGACCAGCTGAGCTAAAATAACTCAATCATTTGAGTAAGACTTCAAACTTGGTAGGTGAGCTGCAGCTGGCAGCCAGCTGCTAGCCCTAGTGTTCAAACTTCTGGTTTCTAAAGAAGATCACGGCTGTGGCCAAGACGCTAACACCGGGGCCTCATGAGGTCACAGCGGTTATTTGCCAGATAGTAAGAGCCTCTTCCTCCAGGGTGGAACCATTCTGGACGCTCTTGTTTTCTGGAGTCCATCTTTTATATACAGGCTATGGTCGGACAATCAAAACGCCAACCCACGGTTATGATGCTTCCCAACAAGAAGAGTCTGGCTTTGTATTTGCTGTGCATCTGAGGAGTTTTCAGAGGTAGTGAGGAGGAAGAGGGCTAAGTCATCTTTCTAATACCTTCTTGCTGGGGGGGGGGGCGTATATGTCTGAAATAATCTATAGAAACACTCCAGAGTACCTTCAGCTGCTCCCATTACACTGGACGCCCTTCCTGACACAACTCTCCCTTTGCGGGAGGGGCTTGTGTCCCCACCTGGACTTTTCGCTTGCAGGGTGAATGCACGAACCACAAGACTAACAGAAACGCATCTAACTATTCCTAATGTGTGCCAAAGATAAACAGACTTCTGAGCGGCAAAAGGTGAAAAAGAGGAACGCATTCATACTAGGTCATGCATTTTAGTACTTTATTTTTGAGATATCAGTGCAAATGAACACCAAAAAATGAAAACATAAAAAAAAAAAAATGAAATAATGTTTCAGGTCTTCACATGAAAAAATGAAACATCCTTTTTTTTTAATATATTTGTTGCTACAAATGTATTTTAGATGCACAATGCAGATCTATGATTGTACGTCAATCCCCCCCCTCCCCCGGACTAGATCCCCAAACTCCTCCACAGAGCTTTGTTAACCAGTAACAGAAGAGAAAAATCACAAAAATATTCAATGCACGTTTATTTTTCACACATTTTTATCAACTTGCTCAACGGTCTGTGGTTATTTAGGGACTGTTCATATTCTAAACCAGCCTTTCTCTCTGTGATATAAAAGACCTATTTTAAGACTTGACATTTTCCCCCATCACCAGTAGGGATACACAGGTAGTTCCCATGCGTCTGCATGCAACAGGCAGCAGTGAGGAGAGTCAGACATTATTACACAACACAGCGCAGGATAGATTATCATTTACCACATAGAGACACATGCAAAGAACAAACCAACCCAAAAAAAAAAGAAAAAAAGAAAAAAAGATGGGCATAGCATCCTCTGCCTTTGTATGTACACATGTACGCATATAATTCATATTTACATATCAGGGCATTAAAAACTAGGGTAATATCTTTTCTTAAACATTACAAAATAGTCATCTTTCATACTGAAAGTACTATTTACACAAATATATTTAACCATTGTGAAAATGTATTAATAATCGAAGAGACGTACTTCATAGGTATATGTATTAAAAAGATCACAAGACTAAATGGATAAAGCAGTGTGTGAGAGATCAACTGAAAAGAATACAGTACAATCCAAAATCAGGAGCTAGATACCAAGATATCCCTCAAGACACCAACAGGTCTTGGTGATTATTGGGGGGCAGGTACATATATCCAGCTGCTTTAAAAAAATAAAACAAAGATGTACCTGTGGTCTTCTCTTTATTATCATGCAATTCTTTTGACATTTTATGAGTTCAGAGACTGCCACATACAAATTTGAAAAAAAAAAACCAAACAAACAAAAAACTAGAAACCACAACAGTGAAGAAATAAAGAAAAAAAAAATCACAAACTGTCAAATTCTCAACGGATAACAATACTGACGTTTCTTTTTTTTTTTTATTACATGCCATTAAAGGATTGTGAAAAGGACACCGAGGACTCGATAGTGCAAAGTCTGGGTACTCCTTTTATGTGAAACGAAAAGGAAAAAGCCGTGTGCTTCACGCTCGAAAGTTTTTGTGTGCATGAAGAAAGGTGGGTGGGTTTACCCCCGGATGGTAAGATAAGTTTCTCACACACTGCAGCCTTTTAACTGTTGCTCTAGAAACCTGTTTACACACAGTTGCTCAACTGTAAGCACCCCACGCGCTCTGTTGACCCATCTGCTCCAAACGGCTCAATCTGCCAGCACATTGCCCTAAATTTGCACTGTCGAATATTGGCCTTAAACGTGCACTTCAAATGAAAGCAAAAACAATGAGCTGTGACCACTTAAACCTCCGGCGATATATATTCTTTCTCCGTCGGCGGGAAAAGCTAGACGCAGCGTTCCTCGTGGTGGGATCCTCACTGAAGCTACTGCAGTGTAAATGTTGTTTTCAAGGTCCTCCTTTGAGTGAATTTAACATGTACGCTGTTGTAATAGACCGCCGTCACTGCCCGCCAATGACTTTATTTGGAATCTTATCTAAAATTGATGGGACTCTGTCTATCTGGAAATGTTCTGATGGAGGAAATAAATAAATGTCCACTGAACTGAGCACTAACATTTTTAGAGTCATCAATAATGCACGTCGCTTGAAATGTTCTTTCTAAATGTTTTATGGCAGGCAACAAAGAGGACATGGAATAGCGATATGTGTGCAGTTCAAACTGTACGTAAATGTAATATAAATCGTAAAGGGGGGGCTCTGTAATGAACACAATGCAACACAAAATGCAGTGCGTGATAAACGGGGTGGGAAGGTTTGATTTGTGGCAGGTATACAGTTTTGGTTTGTGGGACGTTTTGCTAACATTGAACCGTTTTGTACCATTCCATGACCTCGCTATTTCAAATCCACAAAAAGCAACGCCAATACGCATCTGAACTTGCTCTGTGCCGCTGAAAAAGATCATTTTGCATTCTCGTCAAACCCATTTGGCAAGTCATTAAAAAATGAAAACCAAAAAAACAGAGTCAATGGATTTGTTTCCGTTTGAATGTTGCTGCAGTTGATACAACTTCTACTCCGACAACTGGCTCAGCCCCTGGCCCTCATGGCTGTGCTTGTCATTATGGGCGGGCGATTGAGGGGTGGAGCTCAGACTGCGTTCATAGGCATGCATGTCACTGATAGGCTCTTCTTTAACTCTGACCACAGACTGGGCTCCCACCGCCTGATCTCTCACCTCCTTCCTTAGCTGAATGCTGCCCTTTTGCAACATGTAATACAGGATGGGGTTGGAACGCGAGAGCCGTGGAGAGTCTGGGTTTGAGTCACAAACCTCCTCCTCCTCCTCCTTGTTCTCCTGACTGCTCCACCGCACAGGGCTCTCGGGCTCCTGTTTGACTAGAGTTGGGGGGTCCCGCTTTTGCGCGATGGGCCATGGAGATGGGTGGCGGCTCCAGGGGGAGCGCATAGGACTGTCGGCTGCAGGAGGGGTGGGCAGTGGTCTGAGATTACTCGGAAGCCCTGAGTTGAGCGACGCGTGGGGATGCCAGCTGGGCAGGTGGAGGAAGCTATGATTTTGGGCAGGTTGAGCGAGAATGCTGCCGTTGGCCTTGCCATTGGCCTGCAGGACTGAAGGACTGGGCGCCCCCCGGGGATGCTGGGACAGCTCCTTCAGGCAATTGTCAGAGAGCAGCAGCTGTTTCAGCACATTGAAGCCCTGACTCTCTCGTGTAACCGTTTCACTCGGTGGGCTCTTTGGTGGAGCCTCTTCTTCCTTCAGACTCCTCTGCTGGTCAGGCTCTGCCTGGCCAGCAGAAGAGGAAAAAATGTTTGTGTCCCCACTGTCCACTGCTCGTGGAGAGCTGATATTACTCAAACTATCAGTCCGATCTGCACAGAGACGTCTTTTCTTAGGGCTCGGGCTTGGATACTCCCTCTGTTCCTCTTTAACCTGTCTAGGCTGTGACTCAGGCTGCATAGCAGCACTGGTATAATAGGTAGCAGTCTTTTGCTTAAGCAGCTGGCTGAGGAGGCCATATTTTGCTATGACCTCTGCAGGCCGTGTTTCAGTCTTTAAGTCCTGCTGGGAATCTGAGAGAGGGCTATTCTTCTCATAGCCACTCAGTCTCTTCCTGCCACTCATGTCCTCACACATGACAGAGGACGGTCCTACCTCCTCTGTATGCTCCGATTTGACCTTTACATCCAGAGGGCACCCATTGGAGCTGTCACAGGTGATGGGAGCACCGGGGTTCTTCTCATAACATCCCCCTGCCGCCTCCACACTCCTCCTACCGCTGCCACCGGGCCTCTCTTTGCGGCTCGCTGTAGCTGTGGCTGTGGCTGTAGCTGAGTTTGTTCCTAGAAGGAGCTGCAGCACAGTGCGCCTTTCGAGGAGGTTCTCAATTTGTGATGAGGGAGGTGAAGCTTCCTTCCTACTGAAGGGTGTGCCACTACCTGAGGCTCCATCAGAGAGTGGAGTGGTGGTGGTCCTGTGGATTGGAGCATTGAGTCTTTCCAAAAGGGCAAGGGGCCTGCTGGCCTCGTGCTCCTGGCCCAACCCTTTGCCAGAGGGGATAGGTGGGGAAGAAGAAGCCGTGCCACACTGAGCCAGATTCTGTAACAGTTTACTGGCACTGAAGGCAGGCTCTGAGGCCTTCTCAGCAGGGAAGTTTTTAGACTTACACAAATCTAGTGGGCTGGACTGGACATGTGGGGAAGGGTAGGAGTACGGGGATAGCGCACCGCTTGGGTCACGACTAAGTGGGTAGAGAGGCTGAGCTGGGGCTGCAGACCTATCTATGGGGCTTTTTGTCCTTGTCTCCTCCCACGGCACCAATCCCTTTGGCTGGTTTCGAGACATGGTGGCCATAGTTATATCAAGTGGCGAATCTTGGTTACCAGCGTTTTTCTTAACCATCTCATTATTTCTGCGCTCAAGAAGAAGCTGCATAAGTGTGACCTTAGGGTGGGATTTTAGGTCGGGGCTCATTTCAGGTTCTTTGTCCTTGGACACCTTTGATCCTGATGGCTCTGGTTTCCACTTGTTTATTAAAGATTCTGTTAGTTTGTCCAGAGAAGAGGTAGAGATACAAGAAGAGGAAGATGAGGAAATAGTGGCTGAAACAGAGGCGACAACAGCAGACGATGGGGAAAAAGTTGTGGCGGAGGGCTGAGCAGAAGCTGGAGGAGAGAATGCACCGGGGGTAGAAGTAGAGAGGGTTGAGGTGAAGGAGGAGGAGGAAGAGGGAGCTGTAGCTCTGAGCCCTGCATCTTGTGTATTGACACGGCTTCTCATGGAGAGGTCAATGGGAGAGCAACTGGAGTAGGAACTCTCTGCATCGCTGCTGTCCTTGGTCAGGCTCCTCTCCTGGGTGGAGCATTCGCTGTCTGATGTGACTGAAGAGGAGCCGCTCGGTGGTAGAATGCCACAGCTGTCCTCGAGATGCCCATTCTTGGTGAGCTGCTTCTGGTTGTTGTGGTTGTTTAGTAGCAGCAGCAGCAAGCTACTGCATGTTTGGGGCGGGCGGGTTGGGCGTGAGTCAAAACCTCGTTTCTCCCTGGGTGGCTGGCTTTGAGTGTGGCTTGGAGCGTGCGGGGGAGTAGGTGGGGAGCTTTGGCTGTGGCCACGCAGCAAAGAGGGGCTCTGCGGACTGGATAGGGCCGTTCGAGGGAGTGTTGTCGTTATCGTGGTGGTTGTTGTCATGCCATTTGGGGTTGTTAAGGAGCTTAGTGTATCTGGAGCTCCGGGGAGACTGGGTGGCCTTTTGTCCTGGCCGTGCTGCTGATTTGCCATGGCGGCTAGTCTCTCGCTAGCTGATCTTCCAGAGAGCTGTGCTTTTAGCGCATGCTCTCTGGAGTACTGCTGGAGATGGGCTTCGCTGGACAGCAGCAGGGCCAGCTGGCTGCAGGCAATGCTGGGCTTAGGTGAAGGTGCTGGACTAGAACGGATTTTCACCATGTTGGCCACTGCCTTTAGGCGCTCTGCGCAGGAAACAGAATCGGCAGCTGTGGGAGCAGCAGGAGGTGTGGCACTGTGTGCTGACCGGGGTGATTCTGGGGGTCTATCCTGGCTGTGCCCACGCCGACTGTAAGGTGTGTTGTTATGATTTTGAAGTTTGCTCTTCCTCATTAGGCCTTTTAAGCGGCTTGAAGCAGTTCCATACACCGGTAGCGGCTCTTTGTCTGCAGGTGGTGCCTTGGATGGAGAGGAACACTCACTGGGGGGTTTATTAGAGTGCTGGGACATTGCCACACTCTGAAGCCGCGAGCTGAACGACTGAAGCAGGGAAGCCAATAGGGTGCTCTCTCCAGCATGAGGAGAACCTTCTAGTGCTCCATTTTGCATCCCTCCCACTTGTCCATTCAGCTCTGTTGGGGGCGAACTCATCCGCTGGTCCCCTGGATCATTCCAGGCTCCAGAGCGCAGTAAGCGAGCCTTCTTGAGATGCTGCGAAGAACCCAGTGTAGGCCCGTTGGCTCCAGCCTTGGGAACTGTGGGGCCATGGTTGGGCAGTTGGAAGGGTCCGCTCACCTTGTCGACCTGCTCCTGATTGCTGTGGGCAGCCTCAGACCTCCCGCTTGCCGTGGCCCCAGGCCCGGCCACCACTGGATGCATCAGTAAACCTTCCAGATAAGTTAGAACAGCTGAATCCTTGTGTGTCTCAGGGCCAGGCTCCTCCCCATGAGTCATGTTCAATACTAGGATCCCCTCGTATGGCTCAGCACTGCTACTGGGAAATATATGTCCACTAGGTCATCTGGTTGACAGTGGCATGTACTTCCTGAATACCAAAAAGAGGGCTGGCGATTGCACAGAGTCAGTGTAGGAGGGGAGGGAGGGTGGTAAAGGATGCACTAGTTGGATGTGAGCCCTCTCTGTAGTGGGCACAGTCAGCACTGTGTTAAAACAGCAACCATGGTTGGAGGCAATCTGGGGCAGGTAGGCCTCCCAGGCATTGTTGCACGCCTTTAAACACCGTAGGATCCCAGAAGGCCCCCGCTCAAGGCTTATGTGAGCAGCAACTGAGGAGTCAGCGGGATTTCACCACAAAGATGTTGACACATTCCGTGGCTGTGGATGCTCGGGATGTCGGTCCTATGGCCCGGCTGTGGTTCTGTCAGTGGCGCTTTTCAGCCTTGCAGATCTCACGGGGGGAGACACCTATGGCAGTGAGCGAGAGAGGGAGAAAAGAGGGAGGGAGAAGTGGTTGGGTTGAAGGAAAAAAAAAGAAGAGAAAAAAAAGGGAGAAACCGTGTGAGAAGCAGGGATTTGCACAGCACTATATCACATTCATTTCACCACCTTGTCTGCCATCTCTGTTACTTAGCAACATTTCAGATTGACTGCACACGGCTCCTTCTCCTCTCTGCACTCTCCCCTCACAGCCACCGAACAGACGACAAAATGTAGATTAGGCCTGATTGGATCCAAATTGAAAATTCAAGCCCACTACCTTGAAAACATTCAGGTCTTGAGCAGTAAGCCCCTCACAGCGATGTCTTTCAAAAGTGAAGGGCCTTGTGAGAGCTGTGAATAATTCCTTATGCAGCTTGTCATTTCAGTGGATTATCCCCACCACCACCACCCTCACCACCCTCTTGCTCCTTATGCACTTGAGCAGCATCACACACGACACAACCCTCGGTCTACATAAAGCAAGAGCCACCCACCCGCTCCTCGCCCACATGCACACCAGTAAGCCTTTAAGCATTCATGCCTAGACACAGAAATGAATATGTGCATGAAGGCATACATAGATGCATGTATAGCCTTCTTGCTGTGTTATCTTTATTAACACCTGGGCCAGCCAGGCTTAGCTTTTTGACCTACAAACCCTTCAAAAAAACCAGAACTGAGAAGATGTGATGTGAGAGGTTTTTTTACTGAGACAATGTAAACCCAGGGGCTCAAAATCAAACATATAAGGTACGGCAAACTTCATTTTTCCCAAAAGTTCAATTTACTTAGGCATTTTGAGTGCGACTTTTCTCACTATTTGAGCCGACACAACTGATTCTTTTTAGTTAGCTTAAACAAGATCATGTGATTTCCACTTAAAACATGATTTCACTGGATTTTAAACGTCTGCTTGCTTGTTAATATTGCGCAGTGCCACCCTGAGTTTTTCATGCTCACTTTGTTTACTTTCATATCGAACTAGCAAAGCTATAAAACCACAAGTGAAGCAGGTTGCGGGGGTCAATAACCATCACTGCTAGCACAGATGGCGTGCCAAGTGATGTGCCGTGTGAAAAACGAGGATCTTCGTACTGAGTTTCTGTGTCTCTCTGATGGGGGATCAAGAGTGGACAAACACTCTCCGTAAAAGCACGATTAAAATAATTCTCATTTAAATATCTGTAACTGCGGTATGCAAATTCAGAGGTGTCTAGCAATCTGTCAGGAGGGGCTCGTGGGAAATCAGAACTACAAACCAAACAAAGGCACATGAAAACTGATTGAAGATTGCCCGTGTTACAATGATTATGAAGCGCACAGACCTCCTTCCTTCGTAAGCGCACATTAGGAGACAAAGCTGCTCTGCAGTAACGTAGCGGCCGCGATAAAGCACAAGATTTACCAACAAGGTAATAGAGGGAATAAAATACAATAAAAAGGTAAATATGTTTAATTTTAGCCGGTAATAGAAGTAGATAACAGTGCCTCGCACCAGGGCTGTGCCATATGACGCTATATATCTAGGACGATGAAATAAAAAAAGCACTCATTTCATCGTTCATTTTGTGATGCCGCAAAAACACTGAGTAGAAATGTTCTTGGCCACTAATTTTGTAGTCTGTTGTATTTAAGAGCTATTTGAAGCCATTAATCACATTCTTTGATGAACAAGTCATGTTTTAAACAGTGATGAAATGTGCGGCACTCTCACGTCACTACATCAAAGTCCTGCAGAACCGTATTGTGATATTTCACGTGACAATATTGTATCGATACAGACTCATGAAATATCGACATCCTATCTTCTTCTTTCGGCTGCTCCCATTAGGGGGCGCCACAGCAGATCATCTGCCTCCGTCTCAACCTATCCCTGCATCCTCTTCCC